>CAJHQQ010003105.1:0-50769 GCA_905132885.1 Moricandia moricandioides | reverse complement strand
GTGATTTGTTTAGTTTAATGCAGTGTTGATCTCGAGATCTCTCTTTATCTTTCATTTCTATACCCTCTGGGATCCTCATGTAGATGTCATTGTCCAGTGGTCCATATAAGTATGCGGTTACAACATCCATTAACCGTAAGTCCAAATTTTCTCTTATGGCCAGACTTATTAGGAATCTAAAAGTCGTTGCATCCACCACAGGGGAATATGTTTCCTCATAATCAATTCTTGGTCTTTGTTTGAATCCTTGTGCCACGAGTCGAGATTTGTATATCACGACCTCGCCATTTTCATTTCTCTTTCTCACAAAGACCCATTTGTACCCAACTGGTTTGACATCTAATGGTGTTCGGATTATTGGACCGAATACACCTCTTTTCTTTAAAGAATTCAACTCCACGTTTATGACTTCTTTCCACTTAAGCCAATCTGATCTTTGCATGCATGCATATATTGACGTGGGTTCTTTGCTACTTGATATGCAAATATATTACTGATGTCGACCTCTTTTCTATTCCATTTCTTTCCAGACATTATATAGTTTATTGAGATCTCATTGTTCTCAGGACCATCAGTACAATGATGCAAGGCGTCCCGAGCATCACTGGGCGGTACAGTCGGACCATCGACCATGGTTTTGTTGTCCGGACCATCGACCGTAGTCGGTCGGGTCGGTTCATCGACCGCATCTGAGGACGTCTGGTCGGGTTCAGCCGGGCCTCGGGTAAGGCCGGCTATGTCTGGGGTTCCATTCTCGGTTGCACCTTTCTTTTTCCGAAGTTGTTTATCTTTGGAACCAATAGGTCTACCACGTTTGAGACGTGCCATAGACTTAATAGCAACTTGACTGTGTCCCATTTGGACATCTAATTTTATTGGTGCATTTATAGTGTGACTTAGTCACTCTGTTTGGGTCATCAAAGGAATCTGGCAATTAATTAGATAGCTTTTGCAAATGAATTATTTTCTGGACCTCAAGATCGCACACTTGAGTCCGAGGATCTTGCCATGTTACGGATGTTTGATTCCAAGAAATTTCTTTCAATTCTTTCATTTCCTTTACCAGCTTTTGATCTCCTCCTAATGTTGGAAGTTCGGATTCATTGAAATGACAATCCGCATACCTGGCCTTAAATAAATCGCACGTAGTTGGCTCAAGTTATTTTATAATCATGGGAGAATCAAATCCAACATATATCCCCATCCTTCTATGAGGTCCCGTCTTTGTTCTCTGTGGTGGAGCAATTGGAACATAAACAGAACAACCAAATGTTTTAAGATGGGAAATGTCTGGCTCTTGACCCGTTAGTAATTGAGATGGGGAATACTTATGTTCACTAGATGGTCGAATGCATATTAGCTCGGCCGCATCGAGGACCGCATGTCCCCATGCTGAAACCGGAAACCTCAACCTCATGAGTAATGGTCGGGCTATCAATTGAATGTGTTTTATAAATGATTCGGCTAAGCCGTTTTGTGTATATACATGTGCCACGAAATGTTCCACTGTCACCCCATGGACATACAATAATCATTGAACGCTTGAGAAGTGAATTCACCAGCATTATCAAGACGTATCATCTTCAGAGGAAAATCTGGGAAATGAGCTCGGAATCTTATAATCTGAGCGAGCAATTTGGCAAATTCCAAGTTACGGGTCGATAGCAAGCATACATGTTACCATCTGGTCGATGCATCTATAAGGACCATGAAATATCTAAAAGTCCCACACGGTGGGTGTATTGGTCCGCATATATCGCCCTGAATTCTTTTCAGAAAGTTTATATTTTCCTTTGTCACCTTTACTGGTGATGGCCTAACGATCAACTTCCCTTGTGAAAAGGATGCACAAGATAGGTGCTTGGGAATGATACGTTTTTATTTAAGTGTATGGCCTCTGGTGTTAGATATCAGCTTACGCATCATATTAGAACCGGGATGGCCAAGCCGGTCATGTCATAAAGTGAAATTTTTGATGGATGTTTTATCAAACGTTGCATTGGCCTCAATCATATATAAATCATTCACTTTAAGTTTTAACAAAACAAGTTCACAGAAATGAAAACATAGATATGATAAACACCAATATTAAATGTCAAAACAAGCAAAGAATACAAATGTCGAAATCATTTTTCAGTCTTTAAGACAATCAATCATTTCATATTCCATTAAGTCATCCTTTTCATGATCAAAGTCATTTTCATCATCTTGGATCGTCATATGGGCTTCAAGATTCTTTCCCTTTAAACTCTCTTGATAGAGATCACATAGATGCTTGGGAGTCCTGCAAGTCTTTGCCCAATGATTGCTCATACCACACCTATGGCACACTGATTTGGTCGGTTGTGAGGGTCTGAAAGAATTCCCTCTGCCTCGTCCATTTCCTTGACCATATGAGTTACTTTGGACTCTATCTCGGCCATAGTCTCGACCATATGGGCTTCCTCGACCGCGGCCATAAGAGCCTCGATCGCAGCCACGTCCTTGCCATTTTCCACGGCCTCGACCGTGTTGGCTATTAGTATGGACGTGGTTTGCCTCTTTATCAGCATTAGTGGCTGCGTGTGCCTCAGGTAATGGTGTGGATCCTGGAGGTCTCATCTCACTGTTTCTCATTAACAATTCATTGTTCTACTCAGCAAGAAGCAAACAAGAAATAAGATCAGCATAAGTGGTGAAGCCTTTCTCACAATATTGTTGTTGAAGCAACACATTGCTTGTGTGGAAGGTGGATAAGGTTTTCTCAAGCATATCCTTATCCGTGACCTTCTCTCCACACAGTTTCAATTTTGAAACGATCTTAAACAGTGCGGAATTGTACTCATCCACAGACTTATAGTCTTGGATCCTTAGGTTTCTCCAATCGTAATGAGCTCTTGGTAAGATCATCGTTCTTTGGTGATCGTATATGCTTTTCAGCTCTGTCCAGAGCTCAAGAGGATTTTCGATAGTCAGGTACTGATCCTTAAGACTCTCAGCCAAGTGATGCCTTACTATGAGTATGGCTCGGTATCTATCTTTCTCACTAACATTATTGTCATCTATTATACTTTCATTGAGTCCTATGGACTTTAGGATGATCTTGGTATCAAGCGCCCATTAGAGGTAATTATCTCTAGATAGATTAAGGGCCGCAAATTCCAAGTTATTGATTTTCGACATCTGAAATCGTATGATTATGAGTTTTAGAATTCAGCTTTTATAAACCTATCATAAGGGTGGTTTCTAAGTTCAATTTCAATCAAGATAATGGTGATTCATTGAACAATAATCGGTTACGAGTATGATGCATTGCCATTCGGCCAGTACGAGAATGATGCAATGCAATCTATCAACCTAGCAAGGTTATATCATTGATTCAATCTAACAACCTAATTAGTTATGAAAATCGGTTTATGTTTTAAGACCATGTGGTCGATTCAATCAAAAACAATCAATGGTTTCTTTTAACAATCCTAACAAGCAATTTTTAAGTGATCAATCAATCAAACAAGCAATCATGACAATCAATCAAATTCGGTTTCATGATTAGGGTTTAATTGGCCGATTTTAAGCTTAGGGTTCAATTAACAATCCTAGCAATCCTAATTGAATTTAAAATTAGGGTTTTGTAGATTAACAACCTAGCACCCGGTTTCTATGTGATTTGCAATCAGACTATCAATCAATCAAGCAATTCAATCAATAAATTCGTGCCCTATGTGACCAAGATGAGATTCCCTAATATCCAGCAACCTAGCGAAGTTCTATGATCAATTAATAAATTAGGGTTAACCGGATTACCATAACCTCCAATCGGGCTGATATGGACCACCGAGTTAATTGAACTGGTCGCAGGTCGTGTACGAACTGGTCGCGAGTCCTAGGGCCTTATCGGGTGGTGAATTGGTGTGTATCGGGTGCTGGATGTGCTGAATCAGGGGTTGGATGGTGTAGGTGTCTATCGGATGGTGATTCCCAGGTGTATCGGTTGTATCGGCTGTCTGGTTTCTTCCCGGGAGAGTTTTGCGGGTGTATCGGGTGCTGCTTGTGGTCGTGTGTCCGCGGGTTAGCCGGTAAACCTCTATCGGGTGTCTAGGGCCGTATCGGGTGCACGCGGGTGCGGATGGTGAGTATCGGCTGTTCATGGGTGTGTACGTGTACGCGGGTATGACCTCGGGTGTATGCGGGTGTGTGCTATCGGGGGTATTGATCAGCTAGGGTTTTACGGTGGAGAGAGAGATTGAATCGATGAGAGAGATGAAGATCGATGGTGGTTTCCGGTGATAGCTTTTCTTCTTGAAGGCTGAGTATTTGGGTTTATGAGTTTCGAATAGAGCTTAGGGTTTTCAGAGACGTATCGTGCTGATAACGTGTTAAGAAAAGAATGGAGGAACTTTTAATTATTATTGATCAAACTCGATGGAGGTTCCCTTTATATAGGGATTACATTAGAACGTCATTAACATAAATGAAAAGATAACATTTCTAGATAAACACAGAAAAGGAAAACATATCTAACAGGGAAAAGGAAAGTCTTGGTCGGTCATTATCCACTCATGGCCGATGGAATATTCCTTTTGGTCGGATCCGGTTTGTCCCGTGGTCGGATCTGATATAGTCTAATCATCATGGTTATTGCATCCACATCAAATGATTCATAATAATTTATATTTTGTAGAGATCCTACTATATATTAATTGAGAAGTCACTTAAATGACTTTTGCTTATGTGTCGACCATTGGTGAAGTTTAGAATTAATTCTCTTAATTTGATTGGTTGTTGGTATTTGAATTTTCATTTATATAATTAAAGTTTTAAATAGGAAACTAATTCTAAAATTACCTAATCTAATCTATATTACCAAACAAAGATTTAAACTACTTAAATATAGATGAATTCACATAATTTTTTTATGGAAACAATTAAATATCATAGATTACATTATAGAAATTTATAATATACATACACATACATATTATATCATAGAAAAAATTATATAAACGATTTAAAACATATTTCTATTAATAGTAGACAAATAATCATAGAGTCCGAAAAATGATTAACCTAGACCTAATAATATTTCTTATACCACTCACTATATATATATTCTAAAAATGTGTCCAATGAATGCAAAACAGACAAATATACATTTTTTAAAAATTTCAATCATTTATCAATGAAAGTTTTTGAAAGTATAGTTGAATTATCATTTTCAGAAATAATTAAAATATTTTTATATTTTAAAAAAAAAATTTCTATGGTAAAAATTTAAAATAAATTTAACAAATGAAAAATTTTATAATAATACAAAATTAAAAAAAACCAAAACGTTATAATGATACGAGACTAGAGTTAATACTCTATTAATATAATGATTATAGTTTTGATTATAATAAAACTATATGTTAAGTCATTTAAAATAACGTTAATCAAGGAAAAAATATTATAATATAAAATTGAAATAGTAGAAATGTTATATTATTTTGCATTTTAATAGAAAAAATCATGGATTAATAGAGTATTCTAATTTTGAAAATGGGGGGTTACATTTTAACTATATTCATATATTTCATATAAATTTGATTATAATAAATTGGCATTCTTGTTTTTAATATAAAAGGAAATATAAATAAAAAAATAAGTGAAGAATAAAACTTGTTTTTTTGTATTTTTTCTTATTTTTAATTTTACTTACTTAATTTTTTTTATTGGTTTGACGAAGTATATTAGCTTCAAGTATTATTATAACTGTGAACTAATATTTTATGTGTTTTAAAATATGAATACAAATTGTGTAAGGAAGATAAAAATGATAAGTTCTAAAATTGATGGGTTGATGAAAATTATAATGTAAATTGAATTTTAAATAAAATTATTTATAAAATAATGATATGTATTTTTGGGGTGTAATAAACTTTTGCAATGTATGATAATTGTTGATCTAACAAACTTTATACAAAAAGAAACATGTTATATTTTGAGAATTTTTTAAGAATAGCATAAGTTAAATACCACTTTGCAAAAATACACACAATCAAAAATATGTTAATATTTGGGTTCATATTTTAGTGATTATTGTTTAGGGTTTAGTGCTAAAGGGGTGATGTTGAGTTTTTAATTTTTTTATATAAATATTTAGAAAAATTAATTAAGTCTATATTCATCAAAAATGTAAGGTATTTTTAAAAATTAATATTCATCAAAGGTAAATTTGCAAATTGGTATCAAACTTGTGGTAGAATTTTAATTTCCCTTTATTTTATGTTATAAAATTATTAAATCTTACATCCCACTATATATTAAAAAAAAAGTTATTTCAGTAATTTTTGCTTATATCACTCATATATGAAGTTTTAAGAAAATCACACTATGTATTAAAACTTAAAAATGAAATCTTTTAAGTGATTTTTACTTAATGTCACTCATACATAAAGTCTTAAGAAAAATGTTGTAATTTGATTGTTAATATTTTTTTAAATTTTAGTTATATATATATCAGTTTTTAAACAACTCAAACAATATTATAAATAAATATTTATGAAAACAAACATAAAAATTATGGTAAAAGTATATGTTTCACCGATTTCTTTTTATCAGTTATGTATTTATAAACTATATAAAAAGTTTACTGTGATTTTCTTGCGAGAATGATTGAGATGTATGTACCAAAATTTAAATATTTAGAAACAAATTTATATATGTATATTTATGTGTACATAATGAATGAGATATTTTTATTTTTTAACATATATAACAAGTCATTTGACATTGAGTGTTATATTTGTGTCAATAAAAAATAAATAATAAAAGAACAAAAAATTTAAAATGAAACATAATTAAAATATAACTGCTTTTCTTCTGTGTTTATTGCAAACCAAAATCTATTTTTTTTTTAAGTTGGATAAATAAAAATAAAAAAACATAAAAAAATAAAATTTCATTACTATATCACAAATAAACTTAATCAAGTTAAATTAAAAATTACAGTTATTAACTTTTCAATAATTTTCATTTGCAAACAAAAAAAATGTATTTAAATTAGTCATACTTTATATTTTTAGAAGTACTAAAATATTTTAAAATTTATAAATATATTAAATTTGTTTTTATAAAAATACATAACAAAAACGAAAAATTTTAAATTTTAAAAATTAAAAATAATAAAACATATGCATTTAAATTTTTAAAAATATTTATTTCCGCAAAATCAGGGTAACCACTAGTTTTAATATAACTAGAATACAAATTATGATATAGTTACATAGGTAAGACAAATCCTTAAAGAAATTGATGGTTTTTGTTTCGCTAGTAAATTCACAGATCCGTGTATAACTGAAAATAGTAACTCTTGAACTTTGTAGTATTAAAATAACAGATGTCATGTAAGATGTTTTCTATATTCTTAATTCTAAAGCAAAATTTTGAAATTGCGTCGCAAACTTTCTGTAATGAACCTTTTTAATAAAACAAAAAGTAATACACTCAAAAAGGGTCAGGTAAATGAGTCGATAGTTCAACAAAAAAGTTTACGAATTTTGGGGTTTTAGAAGTTCAACAGGAATCTCAAAGAAGATGCTTCACCATGTAAGGACCCTCTAATTCATAACCCAACTTTCTGTAGTAATGTCGGGTTCCCACACCTGAAATCACACCGATTTTGTTAGATCGATGTTCTCTTCTAGCAATCCTCTCTGCCTCTTCCATCAGAAGTGTTCCGTATCCCTGCAAATTATTAGACAAACGATTAATCAGAACACAACACCTCCATATAATTGAGTGTGCCAATTTCATCTAACCGTACCTGATGTTGCAACTTATCAGCCTCCCGACCATGAACTGGTACAGCCGTTCCATACACGTGAAGCTCACGGACAACAGAACACTTTCCCATGAGTTCTGGACAAGTTACGTTCTTACCACATTTACGCAAACGTAATAACCCAACAAGAATGTCCTGCGTCCACACATATAAAATGATTAGCGCATGACAATGAGACTGACGATACAAGTTCACCTATGTCTGATGCACGACCTTATTGCATATTCAATCAAAAAAACAAACTCACTGTATGCACTAGTATAACAGATGCTGATAAGTTTAAAGATAACAAGCCCCGTGTCCTACCTAATCTTTTGAGACTTATCCTTTTCTTTAAATCAAAAACATCTTTATTCTTTAGTAAAACATAACTTATTGTATCTAATGAGTGAGAAGAAGCCTGAGATCTTTATAAACCAGCTCCTAAGTAAAGCCACGCAGATAGGCTAGTAGTTTTGTTTACTAGTATTCTCAGCACCATCCTATGAAAACTTGAGTACGTGAGATTACGTCCCTTGTACCTGGCGTGTATCTTCATATGAAAGGAATGTCTCCCAACCTTGGTTTGCAGTGTAATCACGACGCACAAGCTCTACTTGTTCTGGCTTAATTTTGTGATGAATGTCCTGTACTCAGAGACCATATGAGCACATATTTGTTACGAAAATTCAGTATTCAAAAAAACAAATCAAAAGGCATTTGGCACCTGAATTCCAGCTTCACGAGTACGAACATCACGGCATTTAAGGCCCAAATCATCCATTCTTGCCAGAGCCAGCTCACGGAGATTTCCTTTTTCAACCCCTGACGTAACCAGAGGCATAGGAATATCACGCTGAACTCTATAAACACGTGTCCATGGAGGCACCATGGAGAGAATCCTTGCAACTATATCCACAAGTTGCTCAGGTGGATAGTTTCGGTATCTGCAGAAAAGTGAACACGATTAGCGCTTTTCCCCAGTCGCATTGCTCTTCTAAGTTCTAACATTATACCTCCCAGTTTTCCATAATTCGTAAAGGCCAGTTCCACGTATCACAAGGGTAGGATATATTTTTAACCCATCCGCTCTAAATGACGGACTCTCGAAAAACTCCTTGAAACTTTCCATGTCTCTCTCAACCCCAACATTAGGAAGATCAGGCATCATATGTGCAACGACCTATAAGTAAAGCAAAACAAAGTAGTAAGTACACAATTATAGCTGGTAAATAATGAACTGAAACACAGAAAGTGAAAGCTGTCAAGACGAACTTAGAAAATATTCATCAAAGACTAATCACCTTGAAACCAGCATCTTTAGCCAAGCAGAAGCAGTCGGCTACCGCAGCAACAGTATGGCCTCTATTTGTGTCACGGGCAACATCTTCATATGTGCTCTGGACACCGATCTCTAGTCGGGTGCAACCATAAGTCAGCATTTGTCTTAGATGAGGTCCAAGACAGTAATCTGGCCTCCTGGTTAAGTTATACAACATATTAGAAACTGTATTCATAGGTTTGAAATTTCAGTCTCCAGAAGTTAGACACAAAAAGTAGGTAACTGATTTAGATAAGGATCATTAATCCAAACAACTCACGTTTCAATCGTCATGCCAATGCATTTGGTTGCACTATGTTCAGAGTAAGCAACTGCTTCTTCAACATTGGCAGAAGTGTGTCCTGACAAAGCATCATGAAGGTTCCGTATGAAGAAATCCCTGTACTCAGCAGGCAGCGACATAAAAGTACCTCCCATCAAAATGAACTCAACCTGTCATTAAAATCAGGAGTAAACCATCTGGTAAAAAGAGATTCTTATTAGAAAATATCAAACTCAAACCTTATCTACACTGTGACCCAACCGCTTCAGCTGATCTATCCTGCTCCTTGCCTGAACATATGGATTATACCTAAGACAATAATAAACATAAAACTTGCATTCTCATTACAGAAACCCAGAACAAAGAAGTATATATAAACCTATCATCGACGATTGGATGTTCAAAATCTCCATTTAAGAATCCCATCTCAATTAGATTCCATCAAAGAGAGGAACAAGCTATTCAGCTTTAGCAGGTGCGTTATAAATAAAGTCTACATTCTTGTTCATAATCTAGAAGTCTATCTCCCAATTCATCAACATTTATTGTAATCTACAATGTTAGTATTGGCAATTAACAAGTACGATCGTAAAAAAAGTTCCCAATAGGAGCTCTCATGAGGCTATCCACACGACATAAACTACAACCCATGTAATGTCAGCAACTGAATCTAAGTTAAAACTCTGGTAATATCCTGAATCAAGAAGACATCATCCTAATACAATTTCAATTATAGAATACGTCTGAGCAACAGTGCTAACAAATAGTTTAACCAAGTAAGAAAACTCTTCTTCACCTGGCACGAATAGCTCGCATGCTGGTAGGCTCATATCCAGTGTAAGACTGAGTACTATACTCGAAGTCAGAGTCAGGTCCACCGGGACAATACACGCATATATTCCCCGTCGTGGCTATGTGAGGGCACCTGTGCGGTTTCGACATAACCGCCACGACGGCGATTCCTGAAGCAGTTCGGACCGGTTTAGCACGGAGCTTTGGGAGGAGAGTCTCTCTCTCTGAATCAGGAAGCGCCGCGATCATCTCCACTAGCTTGGGCGCACGCGCTAAGCCGTATTTCCGGCATGCGGCGGTTTTAATCGAGTTTAGGTCAACATTCTCGTTGCGGTGGGAGCGCTCAATCATGGTGCTGACGATTTCTGATATGGCACGAACTCGAGCTTCTTCCTCCGTAAGTCCACGGCCTTGGAAGCCGCCGCGACCTGGCCGTGGTTGCTTTTTCGATTCGCCGTTCATCACTATCGCCGTCGCCATCGCCACAAAACCTCAGGAAAATCGTGCAAGGGTTCAGATTTTGTGTTGGTAACTTTTCTGAACGTCATCGTTTTGATGTGACTCCCTTTTCTTAGGTTTTTTTTTTATAAAACAACAAAACGTCATTCAATTATTCAAACTTCTTTTAAGTTTTATGGAATTTTAACTCCAACCCATTGATAATTAATGTATTGATATAATTTAATAATTTATTATGGACAATTCTCTCTTTTTCAAAATTTGTTACAATATTTTCCCTAAAATGATCGAAATAATTTTTTTAATTTTTTTTTAATTTTAAGATTATTTTTATTTTTTTAAATTTTAAATATCACCTCCAAAACTTCACCCTATAACTTTAAAGTCTAAGTTTATATTAGTTAATCCAAATGTTATAAGTGTATATTCATATTTTTGATAAAACATATTTTTATTCTCTTTGAAACTATTTTTGTGATAAAAACTTTTTTAGTGCTATACTAGAATATATCTCATTTATTATAGTATTATTTATATCCTATCAAAACATTTGATGTAGAATTTATATTTTTACCCCTGCTTTTTAGAGATTATGACTTTGGCCTATTTGTTGGATAATTCCAAGCTTGTGAAAACTTAACATATTATTAGATGTTTAATATGTTAAGAGATAAACACAAAAAAAAATCTAAAATAGAAAAATAAAGTTTTCTATTAGATTAGATTTGTGTTTTCATATCCCACATGTTAAAAGGAATTGTCTTTCACTATAAATATAGGTCTCATGTAGAGGTGTTCCATAAGATATCTAAGTGAAACATTATGAGCTTTAGTTTTGAGTAGTTTCTAAAGCAATAAGAAAAATTGTTCTTATTATCCTTTGTTCTAAGAGATCCTTCAACTGGTATCAGAGCTTAAGTTAAAGCTTTGATCAAAGCTTAAGTTGAAGATTCGATCCTGGTAGCTGTGAAGCAAGAGTTCACGACACAAGATGGCTGGCGTGAATAGGGCTTCACGCACGAAGGACCTTGGATCCATATATATCTAATGTCTCGTGTTGAATTCGACAAACTACACAGTTTGGTCGATGAGGATGAGGGTGTTACTCCGTGTTCATGATGTGTGGGACACAATAGACCCTGGTTCGGATGATCAAAAGAAGAACGATGTTGCGATTTTTCTTTTGTTTCAATTTTCCCGAAACTTTGATTCTCCAGGTGGGAGAACAAACCGCATCAAAAGATATCTGGAACGCCATCATGTCACGACACCTTGGAGCTGATCGTGTAAGGGAGGCAAGACTTCAGACATTGATTACAGAGTTGGAAAGGTTGTAGATGGATGATAGTGATACCGTGGATGACTTTGCGGGAAAGATATCAGGGTTATTATCCAAGGAAGCCTCGCTGGGAGAAAACATAGAAGAATCCAATATGGTTAAAAAAATTTGAAGGGTCTCCCAAGACACAAGTATTTCCAGATCGTAGCGTCGCTTGAGCAAGTCCTAGACCTCAAATCTACGGGTTTTGAGGATATAGTTGGAAGGCTAAAGGCGTATGGGGAGCGTGAAGACTAAGGGAAGCTTATGTTTTCGGATAACAATCACCATATTCAGAGGAACTATGGAGATTGTGGTGGTAGAGGTAGAGGACGGAATGGAAGAGGCAGAGGTCGAGGTAGGTTACACAACCAAAGTCATATGTCACACACCGAAGACAAAAACTCGAAGAAAGATCGTTCGAAGCTGATATGTTGGAGATGTGACAAGCTGGGTCACTATGCAACCTCATGTCCCGAGAAGTCAGTGAAGAATCAAGAAACCAACTTAAACGAAACACAAGAGGCCGATGCCCTCTATGTACACGAGGTGGTATTATTGAATGAAGACAAGGTGATTCCAAAGAATCTTGATATCGATAAAGGCAATGCATGTGCTTGGTATTTGGATAATGGAGCGAGTAATCACCTGACGGGAAACAAAGAGTTCTTTTCGAGTTTGAATCTCAACACCAAATGGAAAGTGAAGTTTGGTGATGGATCGTGTGTTGATATCGTAGGAAAGGGGGTTGTTACCTTTGTGTGCAAAACTGGAGAAAAGAAGGCACTCAAAGACATATACTAATTACCCGACCTGAAGCATAACATATTGAGTCTTGGACAAGGAACAGAAAACAGATGCGAGGTTAACATGAAAGATGTCTATTTAACACTCACAGATTCATGTGGCAGGTTGCTTGTAAGTGTTACAAGATCTCCAAACCGTCTCTACAAGACCCGATGGAGATTAGCTATCCGCAGTGTTGACATGTCAGAGATGAAGATGCAACATGGATGTGGCATGCTTGAATAGGACATATAAGCTATGGCGTGATGAACAACATGGTAAAGAAGGAGATGGTCGTAGGAATGTCGTGTGTAACACACGAAGAAAGTGGTGTGTGACGCATGTCTAGCAGGGAAGCAGATTAGAAACTCATTCCCAACAAAGACCATGTTTCTTGCAACGAAGACGTTGGAGTTGATCCATGAAGAGCATCAAGTTTCATACGAGTGTCTCATAATCAAGAAACCTAATATCGAGAACTTGAGGATATTCGGTTGTGTAGCACATGCGAAGATATGTGTGACTCATCTGAAGAAGTTAGATGAGAGATCAAAGTGTGTGATCAATCTTGGAATTGATCCGGGTTCTAAAGCTTATAGACTCTATGATCCAGTCGCAGGAGAGGCAATGGTGAGTACATATATGGTATTCGACGAGAAGAAAGCTTGAGATTGGACATCTACAACCAACCAAGCTGATTGTGAACCTACTATGCTTAAGCTTCCACATGGGGGTGATATAGAAGAAGGTAATGATCAAGGTGAGGATCATGAACAAGAAGCTATAAACCAAGATGAGGAAGAAGAAGAAGATACATATCACAATGCAAACCAAGACGGTGGTGGTCAACCGTTGGTGACTAGACATGGCCGCACCATAACAAAACCACGGTATCTCGATTATTATGTGTTACTTGCAGATCAAAAAAGTTCAATGTTGTTGCTCATAGTAGATGGCGAGCCAGAGAACTATCTTAAGGCCGAACACATAAGAGAATGGGTTGAAGCAATGGTAGCTGAGTTGGATTCTATCACAAGAAACAAGACATGAGAGCTTGTGAATAAACCGGCGGGAGTGAAACCTATAAGGTTAAAGTGGATCTACAAGATCAAGAGAAAAGCGAATGGTACGGTGAACAAGTATAAAGCGAGACTTGGGGCAAAAGGTTATGTACAAAAACAAGGAATAGATTTCGATGAAGTGTTTGCACCAGCGGCACGTCTCGAAACTATATGGCTCTTAATAGTCCTTGCAGCAACAAACAGATGGGAGATTCATCATATGGACGTGAAAACCGGTTTCTTGAATGGAGATCTAAAGGAGACAGAGTATGTGACACAACCCAAACGTTTTGAAAAGAAAGGAGAAGAGTATCGAGTTTATGTGTTACACAAGGCGTTGTTTGGTTACGCCAAACACCAAGAGCCTGAAATGTGAAACTCAATCAAGTTCTCAAGGAGATGAGATTTAAGAAGTGCATGAAGGAGCCATCAATGTCCCACAAGAACGAAGAAGGAGACTTCTTGTTGATAGCCATTTACATTGATGATCTGTTTGTGACAGGAACTTCGCTTAAGGTGATTAAGCAATTCAAGGAAGAGATGTCAAAGAAGTTCGAGATGTCAGATTTAGGAAAGCTAACGTATTACCTTGGCATAGAAGTGATTCAAGGAGCAGACATAATCAGAATAAAACAAGAAAGATATGCTCAAGGAATCCTATGTGACACAAAGATGGAATCGTGTAACACGACTCACGTACCAATGGAGTCTACTTTGAAAATCTCAAAAGGTGAAGATGAACCAGAGATAGATGCTACGGATTATAGAAGAATTATAGGATGTTTGAGGTATGTACTTCACACAATATCAGTTGTGTGTTACACAGTTGGTGTTCTAAGTCGATACATGCAAACTCCGGGTGTTAAGCAGAAGGTCGACATCCTAACCAAGCTATTAGCAAGGATTAAGTTCAATCAAATGAGGAGCTTAATCGGAGTTCAAGAAATTGGTCTCCCTAATTCAAGTTAGAATTAAGGGGGGTGATTTTTGGATAATTTCAAGTTTGTGGAAACTTAACATATTATTAGATGTTTAATATGTTAAGAGATAAACAAAAAAAAAGAAATCTAAAATATGAAAAGGAAGTTTTCTATTAGATTAGGTTTGTGTTTTCCATATCTCACATGTTAAAGGGAATTGTCTTTCACTATAAATATAGGTCTCATGTAGAGGTGTTCCATAAGAGATATAAGAGAAACATTGTGTGCTTTAATTTTGAGTAGTTTCTAAAACAATAAAGTTATTTTTATTATCCTTTGTTCTAAGAGATCCTTCACTATTAGCCTCTATGTAATCTTAATAGTATACGGTATGAACTTTTCAAACCTTTCATAGTCAGATAGAGATGTAAGTTGGTATATCTAACTCACTGCTACTTTCATACAATGGACGGTCTTATTCAGAGAAAAACTCATTCTCTCATGAATATATGATGTCGGCTGATTTCATCATTGTCAAGATCAATGACATTGCTAAATATCTATTTGAGTTTCCTTTCTTCAAATTGTTGTAAGGATTATCCATTGAATCTTCATGAACATATCGTTCTTGTTTGTTAAAATCAGTGTTCCTCTCACGTTTTTATAGTGTATATGTTACATCTCAACCCACACCAACATGTGGGTTTCTTTTTTATTAGTTTGGACCAGAAACTATCTTTTCTTTCTTTTATTTTTGGTCCGTTTAGTAAACCATATTGTTTCTTTTTCTTTACTTATAAAAAAAGCAGCATAAACACCTGAATCCGAAAATATTTGAAAATAGTTTAAAAATTTTAAGTAAAATATCAAATCAAATTTTATCAGATGAACATGAGAAATACTACAACTTTATAAATGAAACACAAGAGTGAGTACTTAAAATCTTGTAGTTTACAATTAAAATATCTTATACAAAACTTCCAAACATTATTCAAGTTTAAAACACCATTCCCAATGGTCCGTATAGCTTCGCGCTCCGGTCAACACAATCAATCTTACATGCATCACAAAGGAGGCATTAACATACAAAATTACTCACTAGGGACGCTCAAAACCGCACACATGGAACACAATAATCAAGAAATTAAATTTCATATTCCATTCTAACAACCTAGCAATCCCTTTCTATCAACCTAGCAATCTGTTTCAGTCATTTATTACTTAGCCATTTTCCTATTACTTATCCATTTTCATGCATCCATAACTAACAACCTAACATATGGTTCTACATGTCCTTACTTTAGCATTTCCTAACATTCCGACCCGAAAGTCCACCAAAATGTGGCCGTAGCCAAACCTACGACTTGATGGTCCATTAACATGCGGCCATAGCCAACCTGCGGCCGAAGCCAACCTATGACCCAGATGTCCTTAACTGCAAAGCCAACTTGTGGCCGAAGTTAACTTGCGACCTGGAGGTTCATAAAGGCTGAAGCCAACATACACGGCCCAAAAACAAAAACATGATCATAACATATTTACGGCCCGATATATACTTTCTTTATTTAAATTCATTCGTCTATTATCGTTCTTTCCTTGATTAATCTCATCCTTAATCCATTTTTATAACGTTTTCCAATTAACCTACAGTCTATTTTCAACATCAATTCTATGTTCATTCAGATAAACATATCCATTTAAACATATCAGCATCACACATAATCTAACATGCAATTATCATATGAACATGAGAACGTTCTTTGATCCTTGAGAACCATCTCGAAGAACGAAGAACGAACTTTCCATAAAAAATTCCCCTAACACATAATCTTCATCCTAATGAACCAAATATGACAAAAATAGAAATTACTAAGTTGCCACGAATCATGTCCTCACCTTAGCTGCATCTCTAACTCCCTAATGTCCACCAGCGAATAACTCCTTAGTTTTTCCTCGTTCAATCCCTCTTCTCGAACTTCTCTCTTTCAACTTGTTGCTTCTCTGACTTCCCCCTAAACTTGTTTCTCTTGGTTGTCTGAGAAATGAGAACTCAAGATCCTTTTTATAGGATTCATGGACTTGCTCACCAAGCCAAAAATTAATGCCACTTTCCTTATCTATATTGGTCAAAGATCACCATCAGTGTGGGAGTTAATTCTCTACGAAACTTTTTTTAACTGATTCCTACATATCCGACATTCCTTTTGTATAATCATGCAACGATAATTAGTCAAACTTTCCTTAATTGGAATCCGCATTAACTAGTAGTTGAACATTACTTAATTGGCCTTACGGTCTTGATCTTTCCTTATGTATGTTCCGGTCATTCTGTGATTGGCTTACCGTCACTCAGTCCATTTCAAATGCGTTCCATGAGCTCACTAATGATCCAAAACTTAGTCAAAATACACTTCATTCTTCCAACCTTCATGAATGCAAGTGTTTCCTCACTTAGAAAAAATACGCTCCTTGTAGAATTAAACCTCTCGCTATTTATTTCCTTTCAATTTAAAAGTACTCTGAAAGAGGATCGTTACAACTCTCCCCCACTTAAAATAAATTCGTCACCGAATTTAGTCTCGGCTAACTGCTGAATAACTAGAGACTGAAACAACTTTGGTCTCGCTACATATATCTTGGTTTCACACACTCCAACCGCCTACTGGAACTAATCTTGGATTTCCTCCATTCCAATTTCCCCCAATTACTTCTTACTTGCGATTTCTTTCCTCCCTCACTTTGGTTCAACATAACAGTTTTGACCAGAACATAAAGATACTCGAGTCACCTTCATTGATGCAACTGCATATCCCGATGACAAATGCTTCTTGTAGGTTGCATCCAGAATTTCAAAACGCAAGAGTGCCACATATTCTCCGGACAGATACGATCATCTGAAGTCAACTTGATCACCTAATTCCTCACTCCATGCACTCCGATTTTCCATAAAGACCTTCCTTCACAACATCTTCAACGCTACATCCAATCCTTTTTCTTCCTCAATCCTCTGGACGAAAAGGCAATATCACATTCATAAACACCTAATTCCAACATTAGATATGTCAATGCAAAATACTCCTACCTGGATTTCAGTAACACCGACAAACTCATCAACGCTCTTCCTAAACCGTAAAATTTTCCTTTTAGTATGTCGTCCACCATACTTCCCATCCTTTACCGTCAACTCATTAAATGGTTGAACCAACTTGCATATCCTTTTACTAACGGTGAGTCTTACCCACTAATTCAATAAATTTTATGATCTTGTTGGATTCTTCATCCTTGGCCAATTGCAATGGTCGTAACCTTTTTTATGATTTGACCAACGCTTTCCTCGATCATTGCATTCATGAACCAAATTCACATTTTCTAATAACTCTACTTGCTGAACTTCCTTGAAAATCTTTCTCCTGCAGCCATTCTACAAACATCAAAATTTAGCCAATACCTCTCTTTTCGCAACTTCTGCATTGGTGATGGTCCTAAGAATAATCTGTACTTGCTTTCGTTCATTTGTTTCGTTCTTATTAATGATAGTACTGAAATATCAAATTTCTTCCTCAGTTTTCTGATCTATCAGCTTTCCTTCTTCTCGTTGCCCTACCTTAAGATTTTTCCAATCCATGTTAACCCGACATCGATCAAACCATTCCATCCCAAGACTTTATTTTACCATTTGTCTGGTAACACGATCAAGTCATTAATTTTGTCCACACTATACACCACCATTGAAACATCTTGATAAATGGCATGCGACTTGAAAATCACCATGTATGATGACGACCAAATTTGATCTCTTCCTAGAACCCATTATTATGTGACCAATGTTTGGTGATGTCGTGCCACACATAGAATGCGACACCCATAGTCGAACAAAGTTTGGCATTCACCACCACACCACTAACGAGCGATTGACTCCATCCTTACATCCATCTTGTGTACCCATGGTACCACGTTCTACTTAGATATCTAACCACTTACGCGTCTTTGTTGCACTTTCAACATTCCATTCAGCTTCCATCAAGTGTGCTACAAAACCACACGAACATTCAACACTTCATAATTCCATGAGACATTAACTTCCTTCATTATCAACAATAATTAACTTTTCATCTCTCACAGTCCTAGCTAGCCAATTAGTCAACCAGAAATCCATGTTGACTATTGCTTCGTACCTTGTACCATTGTATCCACTACTTTAGTATAGATGACATATCTTAATCCATCACACACGTGTTTATTGCATATTTATTCCTGCTGACTGAACCAATCTGGTACCTTCATTGCTTACCTGACCCGATAGTCGACACTTTTTCATTCTTAACAAGATATAAGTTAGTTTTCACTAACTTCCTGTAAACTCTTAAACACAATTTTGCCTAGCCATTTGGTAAACAATCCAATCATAAACACATACTTTAATATACCTTAAAAACATGATAAAACCCATACTTTGCGCAAGACATGCACCATCGGTTTCTTTCCACCCTTACCCACAAATCTCGGTTTTGAAAAACGCTAGCCAAGACAGGATAAGCTGGCCAACCCTGCTCTGATACCAAATTTGAAACAACCAACCCAGAAATATTTGAAAATACGTTAAAAATTCTAAGTAAAAGATCAAGTCAAATTTTATCGCATGAACATGAAAAATATTGCAACTTTGCAAATGAAACGCGAGACTAAGTACTTAAAATATTATAGTTTGCAATCTTAAAATATTATAGTTTGCAATCAAAATATCTTTTACAAAATTTCCAAACATTACCCAAGTTCAAAACACACATTCCCAATGGTTTTTATAGCTTCACGCTCCGCTCTAGACAATTAGTATACAAAATTACTCAGTGAGGACGCTCAAAACCGTCCAAATGCAACTCAATAATCAAGCAATGAAATCTCATGTTCCATTATAACAACCTAGCAATCCCTTTCTATCAACCTAGTAATCTTTTGCAATAATTTCTTACATAACCATTTTCCTATTACTTATCCATTTTCATGCATCCATAACTAACAACCTAACATCCGGTTCTATCATTCCTTTACTTTACGATTTACTAATGTTTCGACTCGAAGGTCCATCAACCTGCGGCCGTAGCCAAACATACGGTCGTAGCCAAAATTGTGACCAGTCGGTCCATTAACATGCGGCCATAACCAATATGCGGCTGTAGCCAACCTTCGGCCAAAGCCAACATATGACCCAAAGATCCTTAATGGCAGAAGCTAAGTTGTGGCCGAAGCCAACCTGCAGCCTGAAGGTCCATAATGGCCAAAACCAACATACACAGACCCAAGCCAAAACATGATCATGATTTATTTACGGTCCTACTTTCTTTATTTAAATTCATTCATCTCTTCTCGTTATATACCTGATTAATATCATCCTTAATCCATTTTTATAATGTTTTCCGGTTAACCTACAATTTATGTTCAAGATCAATTCTATGTTCATTCACATAAACATATCAACTTACACATATCATCATCACACACAATCTAACATGCAATTATCCTATGAACGTGAGAACATTCTTTGATCCTAGAAAACCATCTCGAAGAACGAAGAACGAAGAACGAAGAACGAACTTTCCATAAACAATTCACCTAACACATAATCTTCATCCAAACGAACCAATTATGCCAAAAATACAAATTACTAAGATTCCACGAATCACACCTCTACCTTATCTGAATCTCCAGGATTCAAAGACTCTTAACTTGCTAATGTTATCAAGCAAAGAAATCCTTAGATTTTCCTCGTTCAATCCCTCTTCTCGAACTTATCTCTCTCTACCAACTTGTTTCTTCTATGACTTCTCCCTAAACTTCTTTTTCTTGGTTGTCAAAGAAATGAGAACCCAAAGTCCTTTGAATAGGAATCTTGGACTTTCTCACCAAGCCAGAACTTAATGCCACTTTCCTTATCTATCTTGGTCAAAGATCACCATCAATGTCTAGGTTAATTCTCTACAAAAATTTCCTTAACGGATTCCCGCGTATCCGACCTTCCTTCTGTATAATCCTGCAATGATAGTTAGTCAAACTTTCCTTACTTGGAACCAACATAATCTATTAGTCGAACATTCCTTAATTGGCCTTACGGTCTTGATCTTTCGTTACGTATGCTTCGATCTTTCTGCGATCGGTTTACGATCACTCAGCCCATTTCAAATTTATTATATGAGCTCAATAATGATCTAACACTTAGTCAAAATACAGTTCATTCTTCCCTTCATGATTACAAGTGTTTCCACACTTAAAAAAAATATGCTCCTTGTAGAATTAAACCTCTCGCGGTTTATTTCTTTCAAATTTGAAAATGCTCCAGGAGTGGGTCGTTACACTGCCCCCTTAAGTTTCTCAATAAAGAGAAAACACATTGAAGTTATGCCTCTTTGTTGACTTAGCCGTCCTTCTCTTTCTTCTTCTTGAAACTTGTTATCCATCACGTTCTTCGTCTTCCATATTCGGTATGGACGCCATCAAACGAAGGAAACACCATGAAAAAATTTCTGATGTTTGTCACCTCATAGTCTTACTGAGCTTGTTTAGACGAAGAAAAGCCATTGGAGATCTACAACTAGACTTTTTGTCTCATTCTCTAAATCTTATCTTGTCTCTCTTTTAGATTTGGTCACTAGTGAGGATAAGGAACCATATTTTTGTTTGTATTCTTCTCCTTCTTCTCTTTTCTTTTAGATCCCTCATCGAGTCATTGAATGATAGCACTTATTCTCTTTGTAGATCTTTTTTGTGTAAATCCATAAGATGCATATCTGATTCGTTTCTATTTTCTATACAAAAATCTTAGGCCAAGGTGCGGACTGATGTGATCCCTTGTTCATTCTTTCGTTCTCATTTCATAGTAGGAGTTTCTATCTAAAACATTCATACATATGTGTTATTATAAGAATACCAGTATTTGTTTGATAATTGAACTATATCATATATACTTATATATTATTATATTTTGTTGTTTGAACACCTAAATCTATACAAAAGTTACTAAAAAGTATGGTTTTATGACGACTAAGACTTGTATGCATGTGTTTGCATTGTGTGGGATAAAACATGTGTGGTAGTGTATATGCGATAGGTTGAGCCTTAAGTCTTATGGTTGCCGGTGCAAAGTAACATAGAGAAATACTTCTCAGATCTTGCATCATTCCTTTTGGGGTCATGAGGTGGAATGATTCATCATCAGAGCGGAAATGCAGCGTGCATGTGTGTGGAACTGAGAACATGGTGGCGTGCATCGCACTGGAATCGCATGAAGTGGCGTGATAGCCTGAAGGCATTGAACTCACGAAGACCGCCTGAGGTAGTGAGCTCTCACGAGATAACATGAGAGGCACAAGGATCGCTTGAGGTAGTGTGGTCTCATGTTGTCGACATCGGGGTTTATCTTTGTTACTTATTTTTTGCTTTTGATTTATTGGATGTTCTAGTAAGATATTTTTGTTATCTTATGTGGTGATTCTTGGTAGATGATTTCGGGGCTCCTAGAGCTGCCTATTAGTTATGATATTAACATATTCGACTGGTATATGATAAATATAGTATCAGTATATTCTTTGTATATTTTTGGTTATGATAGTTGAATGCGATAGTCTCATCAAGATGTGGATCTATGGATAAATGACATATTCTCTTGTTGAAACAATCTTCACACCCAAAAGCAAAGCTCAAAATCTCTAATGTGCATTAGAAAACATGTTTAATGGTAAGCAATAAAACAATGTGTTGCAATTGGAAAATGAGCTTCGCACCATCACCATAGGTGATCTCTATGTTTAGCAATAATGCCGCAAATTGAAGTCCTTATTGGATCTTCAGGCCAATGTCGAATCTCTGATGACTGATTGATAGTTGGTGTCACATTGTTTTAATGGCCTCAACGACAAGCTCGATGGAATACACAATGTAACCCATCATCGTAGCCCCTTCCCAATTTAAGAGCATAACTTGTTATGTGCTTGTAGGTGATGGTTTTATTACTCATGTTACAATCATGGGTAACTCAGCTCCTTATTCTGTTACTTAAAAGCTTCAACTCAAAAATGTTTTTGTTTACTTATACCTAAACTATATCCGTAACTAAAGATATTTTTCTATTGAGTTTCACCCACTGGTTTATTAGTTAAGGAACTCTTCACCAAGAACAATTTTCTCTGATGTGACAGTTCATGCCCTCTTTACTCGGTGACATCATCAACCACCTCACCTCATCCTTGGTGACATCATCAATGAACTATTAACATAACATTTATTTCACATCACAATATATATATATAATATATATATAATAACACGAAGGATTTTATTCTTCATAAAAATAACCATTATATTACTACAAGAAATGTGGGTATTAATAACGGCCGTTAAATGCTATGAGTTCGATATAATAGTGTTCCCTAAAATGTTATGACAACGCTCATTGTCGTATGACTGACACTTTTGATAGTGAATCTTTGCGATGCTATAGTTAAATAAACACCGATAGCGATCATTTATATGCAATTGTTAATATTTATAATAACATGGTACAAATGTTATTAAAACTCTTTGTAAAACAAATGTTGTACAAAGATAGCAAATGTTTTTTTTTGTCATCGTTGATAGCAAATGTTTAGTGTTATGAATTTATTTTTTATCTATCCCAAAATTTATTAAATAATTACAAATTGATTTTTAAAATGTAATATATATATATATATATATTTGGAATATTTGTAATAAAAATTAATTATATTATAACAACTATAATATATTTAAATGTATACAAAACCATAAAACATTTTCTTGTTTACACAAACCATCAAAACCTATCAAACATACTATCAATCTACCACTAATAACCCTTCACAATCATCCCTAACATAAAGACTATCATCATCAGAAGCTTCACCAATAAAATCATCGAATTCTTGGACATGCAAAGGTGGACCACCTAAATCCTCTTTTGTTTCCAAATCATGATAGCCTTTAGGTGGTACTCTCATAACAACATACCAATTTGAATTATCATCTTTCCTAGAGTATTAAAATCTTTTGCTTGAGAAGGTAGAATGAATGGATCATTCCAATAAGTTGTTTGGTTCATATGAAGGTTAACAAGAGTGAAACCATCTTCTTCCTTGACACCATTCACTGTGTTGGCCCAATTGCATGTAAACATCTGTATTTTTGAACATGTGATAGTCAAAAAGTAGCACTCCATAATATGTAAGCATATCAACCACATGTCTCATATCTCGAGCACTTGATCTACACATGCCAAATGCTTTATAATTTACTCCACTGTTTTGTGTCTTCCGCTTAACCGCATTTGTATGAAATTGATGTCCATTAACGATAGATCCTTTATGTGTTAAAGCAACAATTATTAGTCCAAATGCCAACCACATTATCTCCTTAGAATAAATTTTTGTTGAGTCTGAATGAATCTTCCACAGGTAATCAGAACATGATCATCAAGCTAAAGTACTAAATTGATAATCACGAAAACAAGTCATCAAGCAAACAAGTTGTATGTACACGTAAGAAATCAGAACATGATAATGAAGCTAACAATCTGTACCAAGAAAACCAATTGTACAATAATATTGATCAGGGAACCAGTCATGAAGCTTACCAGTCATCAAGATACTAAAATCTAGACATGTTCATCCATCTAACAAGTTGTATGTACTAAAATAATAACCAACAGAATAAGTTGGAGTTGGAAACCTTTTTTTAACCCATTGTGCAAACTGCTCAGTATGGTTTTTCCACAATAAAGTTCCATTTCTAGCACAGCGAGCATCATTAGCTTGTAATTCTTCCAAATACATTCTGATTTTACATTAAACAACAGTTTTGAAAATGAAATTATAATTATAAGTAAATGAAACAGAAAGGGTAACATCTTAATCAACATAGGGATCCATAGATGACATGTTCATTAGCACATAGCAATGTGAAATGTCTCTATCTTTATCAGAAAGGGTAACCTCTATACCCTTCTGCAGAGGTCGACCTTCAACCATCATTCTATCATCCTCAATATCTTCATTACGGCTAACTTTTTCTTGAATTGGTACTGAATTTTTAAGGAAATGCAACGCATTCTCTAGCTAAATTCTCCTCAGCCATACATGCTTCTAGCCTTGCATGATTCTTAACAAAAGCCTTTAGTGTTTTCATGTACCTATAACTCAATCAAGAAATATGAATATTAGTCAAACATCATTGCAGGAAATACATATATTGAATCAAATGAGTACATCAAACCTTTTGAAGGGATACATCCAGCGCAAGTGTTCTGGTCCTCCCAAATGTGCCTCTTTTGATAGATGTATTGGAAGGTGGAACATGATATCAAAAATGGATGGAGGGAAGAAGCCCTCTAGTTGACACATTGTTTCCACAAAATCGGTCTCCATTGCTATAAGTTTCTCCAGGTACGCTAATACAACCTATTGAAGTAACTTCATAATCTGTTATGGCAGTCCTAGGTCTCCTATGTAATAACCCTCTTAATGCAGCTAGTAGCAAGTTATGTACTAGCACATGATGATCATGCGACTTTAAACTATATATATTTGGAGGGTTAACTGAAACACTATTCACAATATTACCATAATAACCATCAGGACCTCTAAACTTAGATAACCTTTTGCAGAAAATGGTCTTCTCTTTCTTGGATAACCAATAGGCTGCTGGAGGTAAGTATGTTTTCTTTCCTTTAACCTCTATGTGCAAGTGATTTTTGATTTCAATATCTTCTAAGTCTTTTCTTGCTATCAAACCATCTTTGACTTAGCACTTTGAATCAAGATATACAATATAACATTTGACACATTCTTTTCTACATGCATAACATCAATATTGTGACGAACCGGGATATCCTAACAAATTAAACAAGAAATTCTTAGGCATGTTCGTATACAACAATGAGACAATATAGTTCAGTTACTCTGCTTTACCTTCTTGTAAGGTCGTTAAAAGAATATTGATATCTTCTTCCACTGCCATAGATCATTTAATTCTTTACACTCTTCTTCTTGAATCATCTCATCATCTTCCAACTTTGTTATTTTTCTTTTATTTTTCTTATCTAGAGGTGTTCCAAAATCATTCCTAAAATCTTGTAGTGTCTCATATATTTCAGCACCAGTTTGTATCCCGTTGGCATTCCCTTTCTCAACAGTGATGTCAAACCAAATTTTTTATATCTATAAGGATGGCCTGGCGGTAGTCTCTTTCTATTTCCCATGTAGACAAACTTACGACTAAAATTCAAACACTAGAAGGTGTATCCTTTCCACATACATTGCAGGCTTCTTCCCCCTTCACTTTACATCTAGACAATGACCCTAAGGTTGGATAGGCACTGATACTACAAAGGAGCAAGTGTGAAATTATCCTTCGAAAATGAGTCATGGACTTCAATACCCTCGGCCCACAAATCTTGTAAATCGTCAATCAATGGTGCTAAGTAAACATTTATGTTATTGCTAGGAGTTGTGGACCATGGATTAAGAAAGTCAACATTATATTCTCAGCCTTCATACAAATAGTTGGAGGGGCGTTATAGTTCACTAACAACACTGGCCATGTACTGTAATTGTGTTTTGAATGAGAAAGGGTTCATACCATCTCTAGAAATTCCAAGTCTAAGTTTCCTTGGTTCAGTAGCAAAGTCTGGCAATTTATCATTCACTTGTGCCCAAGATATAGAATCAAAGGGGGTGTTGCATTGTACCATCTTCACTTGCATTGGTATAGTGCCAACGCAAATCTTCAACCATCCTTTTTGATCTAAATATCCTCCTAAATCTGTCCTTGATTGGAAACTATCTAAGGATCTTTGCTGGAATCCCAACCTTTATCTCATTATTGTGCTTATCTTTTTCCCACCTTGAAACTTTGCATCTTGGAAAGCTTTCTAGCTTCTCAAACTCCTTCCTATATAGTACACAATCATTCTTGCAAGCATGAATATTCTCGTAGCCGAAACTAAATATATTCAGAAATTTCTTGATTGAATCTGTGCTCTGCAGAAGATCATTGTCTTCAGGTAGCATGTCATGAAGTAAAACCAACAACTGATCAAAGTAGTTCTCAGACAAAAGACTTCTAACTTTGAATATGTAAACTCCCATGATTGCTGAAACCTTTGTGTATTTGATATAATCAGAGTGCAATGGATTTTCATCTTCTCTTAACCTTTTCTTAAATCCAGTTTCCTCTACAGTTTCATCAGCATCCTTTGCCTCTACCCCATTGTCACTCGTCTCATTTGGATCACCTTCACCCATACAGAATGTTGTCTTAAACAAATCAAATGCCTCAATTTCGTATTGAAGGTCACTATCTTCTGTAGAATCTCCTTTTTAACCATGAATACTCCAACAAGAACTCTTATACTTCTTATCCATACCCATAATCACTAGATGCTGAACTATTTAATCTACTAACTGATGGCATAAATTGTGGCAATCTCTACAAGGGCATAACATTTCAAACATATTTCCCAGTCTTCTTGCTAATGAATTCACAAAATTAGTTGCTCCTTCTGAGCACTCACGACTATTCCTACATGTTATATTGGAAAATAGAAGATATATTTCTTTCAATCGGCCAATACAAGTAAGCTCAAGAGATTTCATTTATACCTTGGCAGCTAAATCCATTTGTTCACGAAGAAAATGGATCTGTTCTGAAACCAGTTGCTCAAATCAAAGCTAGCGAGACAAAACAAGATTTGTTTTGAAATTTAGGTTAAACCCTAAAGACGAGTTGTGTTCTGAAATTTATTCTGATTTTTTTCTTTTCGTTTGGCCACGAAAACAGATTCTAAAAAAATGAACGGCTCAGATCAAAATTGTGAGACAAATCCAATGGTGTAGGATTAATCACTTCTGCAATAAGAAAAAACGGCTCAGATCTAGCGGTGTAGGATCCACCACGTCTGCAATCTCGCATGTTACTGCTCATTGGCTCAGAAAAAAATACATATTTTCCATTTAAATCCCAAAATTAACATATAAAATAGGTTATTATTCAAAAAGTATAAAATATTTTTTAAAAATTTACAATATCAGTATTTAAATTTTTAAAGATATTATGTCTTATAAATACAAAATTATAAAATTAAGAACATATACTATAAAAATGTATTACAACAATCTAACTTATATGTTCATAAACACTAAGACGTGGTTGTATGTACAAAGGATTCAGTCACCAATTCTTATATGATTTTTTTTTTATAAAATTAAGATTACAATATCATATTTATACGAATCAATATTTAAAATTTTAAATATTATTTATTATAATTACAAAATTTTAAAATTAAGAACAAATATTATAAAGACTAATTACACACTAGGGTTTAGGGTTTTAACTTTAGAGTTTAGGGTTTTAACTTTAGAATTTACGGTTTTAACTTTATGGTTTATGGATTTAACTTTAGGGTTTAGAGTTTAAATTTTATGGTTTATGTTCTAAACTTTTGGATTTAAAATGTTACATCCAATTACATAATAATACATTTTATTACATAATATCCTAATATCATAATATTATATTACATTATGTATCAAAATGTATCAAAATATATATCTTAACATAATTTTTAACTATAAATACATATTAGCCTTATCTAAGTTTCAAACGGACACTAATTTATCATTTGGCATGCCACAACTGAACCTATTGCATATGAAATGAATTTATCACTGAATTTGGCCTCTAGAGTTTCTGCAATCTAAAAGAATACACTTCTTATTTGCACTTTTGGTGAAACTAGTGCTGACTAGACTTTACAACTCAAAGAAGATAATAAAAGCAAGTTCAAACATCAACCAAAGATTCAATATCAAGACAAACAAATAAAATAAATTCATTTCAATAACATACCACTGCTATTTTCCTGGCTGGTTTCGAAGTTGGTGTTTTTTTCTTGGTTGTGGGGCTAGTAGATGTTGCATCTGTATTGGTTATAGCCATGAGTTCAACCTTTAGGATTGGCCATGCGATTTTCTCGTTAATTGCATCACCAATCAAAAACATATCAGCAGTTAGCCTTCGCAAATGAGCATTATCATTAAACACCTTCACAACTTCAATACTAACAGCATTTGGACCCAGAGGTATATTGTTAACCATCTCTTTTGAATTAGATGCACAAGAGACCTTCAGAAATAACCTCCTTTTCTTCATTAGTACAATCATATATTTAGTATCTTTGAGTTTCACCTTCTTTTCTTTGTTAAAATGTAAGAAGCTAATGATTAGAGATATGTCTTGGATACTTTTACAGAAGAAAATAAGATTGGAAAACTTTACCATGTATTGACCTGAGTGTAGATAAAGAGAAGACATATGTGTACATAGGCAAGTGACATAGTTGACTACATGCCTCAACTACATGGGAGCTGATATAGTCGACTACATGCATCAACTACATGCCTCAACTACATGGGAGCTGATATAGTCGACTACATGCATCAACTACATGCCTCAACTACATAGAGTGGGAACTCATCCAGTTTCGAATTTGAATTTGAAATCAGACCAGAATAGATTAATTATATTCTTCTTGTCTCCTTGTCTATAAAACATGTTGTATAGTTTCTAAATTAATAATAAGGAGAAAGAATCCTTTCCTACTCTCTCTCTCTCTCGTTTACTCTCTCTCTCTCTCTCTCTTGTTCTTGCTTAATCTCACCAAGTTCTTCACTAAACTTACATGGTATCAGAGCTTTAAGCTCCTGATTTCCTAAAACTCTTCCGCAAACACACTCTAAATCTCTTACTCTTTCATTTGAACCGATTAAAAGTCGGGTTCCCTTACTCTTTCCCTTTGGACCGTTGGACATTAACTCGGCCAAAGTGTACTCTTGTCCTGTATCTGGGTGATTCTCGCCATTTTCTTCCTCACCAGAGTACTAACACTACTTACCAATAGTTAGACGAGATGGAGAAGATGGAGCATCAACAGTACAAGACTATCATCATACCAGCTACCCTAAAGGGAGCTAATTATCTCACCTGGTCAAGGTTGGCTAGGACTGCTCTTGGAGGCAGAGGCTTGTGGGGGCACGTCACGGCAAGTGAGGCACCAAAGCAGACCGGCCAAGGAGCTGATGGCAAAGGGACTTCAGAGAAAGATGAAGGCAAATGGGAACAAGAAGATCTCATGGTGCTGTCTATCCTACAAAGTTCACTTGACACACCTATCATGGATGCCTATTCTCACTGTGAGACGGCAAAGCAACTTTGGGACACCCTACAAAAGGTCTATGGTAACACTTCCAACCTTACAAGAATCTTTGAAGTCAAGAGGGCTATCAACAATCTCCAACAAGAGGAGATGGATCTTACCAAGCACCTTGGAAAGTATAGCCAGCTCTGGTCAGAGCTTGAGATGCTAAGGCCAAGCACCACGGATCCTACGGTCCTTGAAGAGAGGCGTGAGCAAGACAAGGTATTCGGCTTACTCCTTACTCTGAATCCGAGCTTCAATGACCTTCTCAAGCACATTCTGAGGTCAAAAGAGTTACCAAGTTATGATGAGGTATGCTCCCAGCTGCAAAAGGAGCTAGGCTCAGATGGTTTATTTGGTGGAAAGAATGAGCTATCAATGGCTCACAAAGCTGAGAAGATGGAGGCACCAGCCGCAAACAAAACTTTCTACAAGCCAGGTGGTGATAGGTTTGGTGGAGAAAGGCGTCCAGGCATGTGTGAGCATTGCAAGAGACCTGGTCACACCAAGAAAAACTGCTGGACTCTCCACCCATACCTCATACCTGCCTCAGGACAGAAATTTGGTCAAGGCAAGGCACATGAAGCAAGAGCTCATGATGTGCAGCGCAGGGGAGAAGATGGGAAAGCCATGATCTCAGTCACTCACACGGGTGGATCAGCATCTCAGACCCCTTCTCAGCTCACCAATGAGGATGCTTTCCTCCGCAAATCTGACATTGAAGCTCTGATCAAAGCTATCAATGCCAACTCTGGTAACATAAACAAGAATGCGCATAATGCTTTAAGTTCTAATATTGCTAGGCCTTTGATAATTGATTCAGGAGCTTCTCATCACATGATTAGGGACTCTAGATTAATTAACAATGTTCAACCTGCCTTAGGAAATGTTACAACTGCAAATGGTGATAGGGTTCCCATTGAGGGCATAGGAGATATCAAGCTATTTGATAAAGAATCTAAAGCTCTCTATATGCCTACTTTTACTTCTAATTTACTTTCAGTAAAAAGAGCCACTACTGACTTGAACTGTCATGTTGTCTTTAGTCCTAATGAGGTTCATTTTCAGGATATTGAGACAAGTAAAATGATTGGGAAAGGTGTGAGCAAAGGAGATCTCTATTTGCTTGAAGACACCAAGTCTAAATCAGATTTACATTCAGCTTTTAATTCTGCCTCTATGTTAGCGTCTGATGTTTTGTGGCATGCTAGATTAGGCCATCCTCATTCTCGTGCTCTAGGATTGATATTGCCTAATCTCTCTTTTAAAAATGACACTTGTGAGGCTTGTATCCTAGGAAAACATTGCAAGACTGTTTTTACTAAATCATCTACTATTTATGAGCATTGTTTTGATCTTGTTCACTCAGATGTTTGGACTGCTCCTTGTCTATCTAGAGAAAACCATAAATACTTTGTGACCTTTATAGATGAAAAATCTAAATATACTTGGTTAACCTTAATACAATCTAAAGATAGAGTATTAGAGGCTTTTATGAACTTTCAAAGCTATGTTACTAACCACTTTAATGCCAAGATCAAAATATTTAGGTCAGATAATGGAGGGGAATACACAAGCCATGCTTTCAAAAATCATCTCGCAAAACATGGAATCATCCATCAAACTAGCTGCCCATATACACCACAACAAAATGGAGTGGCTGAGAGAAAGAATCGACATCTTATGGAGGTGGCAAGGAGCATGATGTTTCATACCAGTGTGCCAAAGAGGTTTTGGGGTGATGCTGTGGTTACAGCATGCTATCTCATCAACCGAACTCCAACGAAAGTTCTCCATGATGTCTCTCCATATGAGGTATTAACTAAAGAAAAACCCTCTATTGATCATCTACGGGTATTTGGGTGTTCTTGTTTTGTGTTGATTCCAGGAGAACTCAGAAACAAATTAGAACCTAAGAGTGTCAAGGCAATGTTCATTGGATACTCCTCCAGCCAGAAGGGTTACAAGTGCTTTGTACCTGAGACTAGAAGAGTGATGGTATCAAGGGATGTCAAATTTATTGAGTCCAAGGGATACTATGATGAGAAAAGTTGGGAAAGTCTCAAGGACCTCTCAAATACAGTCTCCGACCGTGCTACCAATCTGAGAATCATCCTTGAGAGTCTTGGCAATAATCAGCCAAGTACAAGAGTTCCAGAATCAGAATCAGTGTCACAAGCTACTGAACCAGTCCTAGATAACTCCCATCTTGATCATGAAGGGGGGAATCAACAAGAACCAGTTGAAGCTGGTTCTGAAATACATGACCAAGATGGAAATAATGAGGAATTGGCTGATAGTGAGACTGGAGAACAAGGAAACTCTGGTCAGGAGCATGAGGAGATAGTACAAGAGATACAACCATTGAGAAGGAGCACGAGGATCAAGTATGGTCCGGAGCACTGGAAGAATACAAGAGTGTACTTCAATGCTAATGCTGTAGCTCATCCTATTCAAGCCATATGCTCCTTAGCCCAATATCCAGTGGAGCATCAAGTGTTTATAAGCAATCTAGATGAGGAATGGATTCCAAAGACCTATGAAGAAGCTATGGCCAATGATGAATGGAGAGAGTCCATTGGTGATGAAATGGGAGCTATGATCAAGAATAATACTTGGTTTGAGACTGAGCTCCCCAAAGGCAAGAAGGCAGTCACAAGTAGGCTAATACACACAATCAAGTATCTAGCAAATGGAAAGCCGGAGAGAAAGAAGACCAGGCTGGTTGCAAGAGGATTCACTCAAACATATGGAGAAGATTACTTGGATACCTTCGCACCAGTAGCAAAGCTCCACACCATTAGAATTCTACTATCTCTTGCAGTTAACTTGGAGTGGGATTTGTGGCAAATGGATGTCAAGAATGCCTTCCTACAAGGAGAGCTGGAAGATGAGGTTTATATGAAGCCACCACCGGGTCTAGAGCATATGGTGAAGCCAGGAAATGTGTGGAGACTCAAGAAGGCAATCTATGGACTTAAACAATCACCAAGAGCCTGGTATCACAAACTCAGTACCACCTTGAATGGAAGGGGATTCAACCGATCAGAATCTGATCATACCTTGTTCACACTCACCAGCCAACAAGGTATAGTAGTCATCCTTGTGTATGTTGATGATATCATCATCACAGGAAGTGACAAAGAAGGTATACAGGACACTAAAGGGTTTCTAAAATCTGTATTTGATATTAAGGATCTTGGTGAGCTAAAGTACTTTCTTGGTATTGAAGTATGCCGATCTAAAGAGGGGCTCTTCTTGTCCCAAAGAAAGTACACACTTGATTTGTTAAATGATGCAGGGATGCTTGGAGAGAAACCAGCCAAGACTCCACTAGAAGATGGATATAAGATATTGCGTGAGGGGGAGTATGAGAACACTCCTTGTGATGATCCAAAGCAATATAGGCGACTAGTGGGTAAGTTAATATACTTAACCATTACTAGACCTGATATTTGCTTTGCTGTGAACCAGGTAAGCCAGCATATGCAAGTCCCAAAGGTCCATCATTGGAAAATGGTGGAGAGAATTCTCAGATACCTTAGTGGAGCTCCAGGCCAAGGTGTATGGATGGGTTGCAATGGCAACACAGAAGTGGTTGGTTACTGTGATGCAGATTGGGCAGGAGATAGGAATGATAGAAAATCAACAACAGGCTACTGCACCTTCATTGGAGGCAATCTGGTCACATGGAAAAGCAAGAAGCAAAAGGTGGTGTCATGTTCAAGTGCTGAAGCTGAATATAGAGCCATGAGAAAACTGACTAATGAGCTAGTATGGATAAAGAAGCTACTGAAAGACTTGGGCATAGAAGTCACTGCTCCTATCACAATGCATTGTGATAACCAAGCCGCCATCCACATAGCCTCAAACTCAGTGTTCCATGAGAGGACCAAACACATTGAGGTGGACTGCCACAAAGTTAGAGAAATGGTGTTACAAGGAGTGATCCTACCTTGCTACACGAGAAGTGAGGATCAGCTTGCAGATATATTCACCAAGGCTGCAAGCTCCAAGGTGTGTGAGTTCATATACTCAAAGCTTGGGCTTATTGATCTCACTCAAAAGCTACTTCCCTGACTATGAAAACTCTACTCTTTCCTTAGTGTGTTTTTTGTCCCAATTGGGTTTTGCATACTAAGGTTTTAATGAGGGATGTTTGTCATGGTCCTTCCAAGCTTGACTTGTTTCACATGGTCAAGCTTGAGGGGGAGTATTGACCTGAGTGTAGATAAAGAGAAGACATATGTGTACATAGGCAAGTGACATAGTTGACTACATGCCTCAACTACATGGGAGCTGATATAGTCGACTACATGCATCAACTACATGCCTCAACTACATGGGAGCTGATATAGTTGACTACATGCATCAACTACATGCCTCAACTACATAGAGTGGGAACTCATCCAGTTTCGAATTTGAATTTGAAATCAGACCAGAATAGATTAATTATATTCTTCTTGTCTCCTTGTCTATAAAACATGTTGTATAGTTTCTAAATAAAAATAAGGAGAAAGAATCCTTTCCTACTCTCTCTCTCTCTCTCTCGTTTACTCTCTCTCTCTCTCTTGTTCTTGCTTAATCTCACCAAGTTCTTCACTAAACTTACACCATGGATACATCTTCAAAAGAGATTGGATATGTGTCCAAAATCACTTTATCTATTGACCAAGCTATTTTGCATCCCACAGCTTCCTCAAGAGATAACACATCTGTTGCAGGCCTCCATAGAGAAGCTTCTGAGCTTACTTCAGACTTAACATGGACAGCCACTGCATAGAACCAATTAGTATACAACCAATTTTTTACATCGGTTCAGCAGAGCAGAATTCATCTTCACCAACAACTACATCTCCTGAATCAATCCAGTTTCGTATTCGTCCTCTCACACCGTCTTTGAATCCATCACTAGTCTTAGATGTTTCAGTATCTCCATTAATTTTCTGAGAAAAAAAAGGAATTCGTAAATGTCTTAAGACCAGTTGACCAAATTTTAGTGAAAAGAATTACCTCTTTCCAACTAAGTCTTGGACCATGCCCTTTAACTCTTCAATATCACTTTTCATTTCTGCAATCTTTGCATCTCTAGAATGAAGAAATGCTAGCTTAGTAGTAGTAATCCCTCTACCAAACCCCCTTACTCGTCTAGGTTTATCTTTTCCCAAAATCTTGCTCCCAGCATCTTCTCTTATGTTAGCAGCAGATGATGTAGAGTCCATTTGACTATCAAGCAACTGTATTTGTTCATGATACAAACATTTGTACACAAGATAACACATTGATCATAATCCATTAATTATACACAATATAATAAGTTCCAAAATTCTTACAATAGTCTCAGCAAATTGAGGCTTCACAGGCTTCCATCAGCATGAGTGTGTCCCATAATCCATACCTTACTCCTACTTACCTTACTTGGGTGTTTACTCTCTTTCTTCTATGTTAGATAAGACATATCTCAATACAATTTTATTCTAATAAGCTGTACAATATATAGATGTTTTAGTACTCTTCTTACCATATCATCAGCTAAACGAAGCATTCTTTTGTGATTGGTGGTGTGAGGAATCTGATTGTTTTCTTAACTCTTTGTACTTGTTACTTATTTCCTACAATATAAATGAGTCAGGTGGTTAAATCTATAAGATATGAGCTATAAACAAGAAAGTTACTTAGTTGTAGATAAATAACCGTGAAACTTGTGGTAGTCTTGCTCCTAACCCAAGAGTTCCATACTTGAATGGATGGGATGTTGCTGGGTTTTAAATCTACTTTCTCAGCAGCATTCTTCGCAAAACGTACTTGTGACACTAGTCTAGACTTCCCAACTCTCCACAAATTTCCCAACTGCTTGAAAATAACCAATTTTTGCCACTCTTTTTGCAAGTTAAACCTCCCCTACATCAAAATAAGCAAAGGTCAAACATGTTCATAATTTCATATTTATTCAACAAACTTAGTTGCATATATATACACCATGAATTTCTTCCCATATTGTTTCTTTAGTCATTGCATCAAGTTTTCTCCAGTCAGAAAGTGTTACCTGAATGTGTTCCCTCACAAGAGGACCAAAAAATACGATAGTGTTACTAAATCAATTCCAACATGATCACCAAAGTCAGTGAATGTAACTGCAACCTTTCATGAGGATTTCCAGCCACTTTATGCATCTTTGTTGGTCCTTTTTTCACTCCATCCTCTGGTAATTGAATTCCTTCAGTACTAGGAACCGCATCAGTATTAGCATTGCCAACCCATCTTCTTCTTCATTCTCATTCCTATTGTCGTCATTATATTTCTTTATCTATTCACCTTCTTCTTCCATATTGGCAGCTTCTTCGTCATCCTCCTTCTGTTCTTTTCCAGTCAAACAAGCTTCTCCTTCTTTCTCAGAATCTTCTTTATCATCTTCAAAAATTGCTTTCTCAGCCTGATCAACCTCATTTTCATTACCTTGCGGCGTTACATCTTCTACGTCATCATCTTGCAGTGGTGTTATATCTTCTACCTCATTATCTTGTGGTGTTACATATTCTACCTCATCATCTTGAGCAGCCACTTTCTTGTTTCTACCAATTATTCTCTTAGTTTTAATTCTTTTGTTGGGAAGCCACTTTCTTTGTTATTCTTTTCTTATTCACCTTTAGTGTTGTTGCAGGTGTGGCCTCCAAGCCTTAATTAGGTCTACTACGACAAGAACCAACTTTTCATCTTCCTCTTGTCTTTGCCATTTTTAAAACTGATAAACGAAAAACAGATTCAAATCAAAATAAAATACTTCAACTACATAGTGAAAATCGTGTTTCATTATTTACAAAGAAGCATAATGAAACTAAAATTCAATCGAAAGCATAAACTTCTACATGCATGTTCACACAAACTAAGAATCAAAACGCAAAATTAAAATTGTTTTCCATTCCTTTGTTGATAATAAAGAAACGATATCAATGAGATAGAACAAAGAAGCTACTATTGAATGAGAACATACCTTATTGAAGCTTCAATTCAAGAGATCTATCGAGAATTTCTGAGAAACAATGAAGAAAAATAGGGTTCTGGTTTATGAGAAGCAAGGAAGAAAGAGTTAAATGGGATTTGATGAGCGTGTATAAAATCTTGGTCAAAGATTAACTTAAAGTATTTTGACTAAAATTTGAGATATTTTACATTTACTATAGCTTTTAATTTGGATTTGCAATGGTAAGGCGCCTACACTTAGCTAATTAACGCGGCTAAAAGTTCTATTTTCCCGAGATACCAAATATAGCATCTTAAATTGACAAACGCTATAAAAAAACAAGTGTTGGTACACAATAGCAGAACTGTCATAAGCGCTATAATCCGATGCTATTAATACTCACATTTCTTGTAGTGCTATCAAAAAGATTTTATTATTTATTGATAATCTCTTGATCAACTAGAAAAATTTGAAAAGTCAAAATGAGTATCATCATTCAAACCATGAAAGGTGGCTTATGATAAATGTTTTGGCATACAACAAATAGTACCCAATGCCCTTACATGTCGTATATGTAGCGATTTTTATAGTTTTTACCGAACATCCCAACCACTATAATTTCCGTGGAAGTTCTTAGAGATTATGTTTGTAGTGTCCTTCGATTTAATTTTCAAAGACAGCATATCCTAGATCTGATTGTATTTTCGTTTACAATTATTTTAAAACCGAAATACGAGTAAAAGACTTCGAAACCATCATACGTTATGATATTAAAAATAAAACCGGGGTGAAACCAAACATGTGACACCCCCGATCCGGTCTAAGTACAAGTTGACTCGACCAGCCGTACAACAATCAAACAAGAACATGCAAAGCCAATCACTAGTAACTTAAACCAAACTGAGAGGCCAGAATGTGTACCTCAACGATTAACCCGAAGTTCTCGGAATAGATCCAGATACCTTAGGCCAATCGCCTAAGTACACATATCCTATTAGGTACAACCCGAGGCTTTTCAACCCGACTGAGTAATACCAAATAGTTAGTTCTTCCGGACAAGGACTAATATCATATGGAACTCGTACTTAAAGAAACATTCTTTAATACATTATATAATATTCTTTCAAAAGCATCTTACAAAATATTAATGATTAACCTCGAGGTTTTTGGTCAACAAAATTTATACATAGGATATATCAAAACTACTTTGCAATGATAATAAAACTACCGCTCGCTAATGTTGTTCTTTCCCGTCCCTAGAGTAGAGTCTTCAGCCTACTGGTTACCTGCATCACAAATGAGTCATGAGTAACTACTTTACTCAATGAGTCTAATCTCGAACCCCCAACACATATTAATAGTATCCCGAGCAGTCGACACCATTTGAATACAGTGGAAATATATTCCATAATTATTATATATAAGGCCTATCATTACATCGATGTGAATCCTATCTTAAACATCACCTCCATGTCACCCGCCATTCACTCATATATCAATACACTATATAGATACTAGACCCGATAAACCACAAAGGCTAACCGAGCCTAGTGAGTTAGCATTACCATCATCCTCGAACGTCCTTATGAACATTCGAGACTGCATCGTCATGCAGTACACGGCCTCCAGGGTGCTACCCTATCATCGTGTCGTCATGACCTTGTTCCATTCGCTGGACCAAGTCACAGTAATGCGGGGACTCTAAGGAGAGTGAATATGATAAGACTTCACATGATTCATACTCATATACTTAATAATATACTTATATATTAGTACTTGAGAACAAGTATTAAGGCTCGGGATAAACCTCAAATAATAATTCATAATATTTCTTAAGTGTTTATAATATGTAAACACTTCGCAGTTTATAGTTCAAGAGACTTACTTATGTATCACCCATAATCATTTATTTTACTCAAGAAACCCTCATTCATAACTCATCAGTCACCTATCTAGACTCACCTTTGAATCCATGAGAGTGGCTAAGGAAGACTAGACTCGAGCTCAAGCTAAACGTTCTCCAATTGCTGATCACTCCCAAAACAGAATGAGGACAAGGCATGACTCGTCTGGTCCTGCCACTGACCTCGACCATCTGAACCAATAACAAACCGGTTGGAGCAAAGGTTAATCAATCTGGTTCAAGAAGAAACTCAACTCAGCTTAGATAGTCGGTATAGAAAAGTTTAGTTCATACCATGATCAGTTCGGTTTAGCTTAGCTAAGATTAGTTTGGTTCAACGATAAATCCTTTCAGCTAAGTTGTTTAGATGCTAGTCGACCATGAACTGAACTAATATCAATCCACATAGAACTTAAGAAATTAATCCAGACAAGAAGCTTAACAAATCAGTCCACTGGTTCCAAACAAAACTTCTCTTCACTAGTAGCTAAGGCTTACCGATTCCTCAAACTTTAAGATGAACTTGGTTGATATAAACTTCAATCTTAACACACGTCTAACCTGATCAGGTAAAGATATCCATGGTAGGATCAAGATCAGAAACAGAACAACTCTTTAGGGTCGCTTTACATGGACTGGAGCTTAATTAAAACTGATCTCATCAAACCTATAAACTTTTACCGATTCAAATCAACAACTCTCTGAACTTAGCTGGTACACCACTTACATTTTAAGCCACGCCTAACCTTATCATTACCATATCAATCCAAGGACAGATTCATTCAGAAAAAATCTCAAGTGTAGCTAAACCAACAGAACTTCTCACAGAAAAATGATCCACACACATCTTACCGATAAAAACAAAGGCTGAAGAACATGGTGATTCTCAACTTCAGGATGCCAAAACTTCACCTCTTAAAAACACCAAAGCTCACTGGTTAAAGTCAGAAAAGGGTGAGAAAGGGTCATCCAAGCTCACTTCTCTTCTCTGAATTTTCTCTGATTTTTTCATGAATTTTTCCTCACAGATTTTTCTCTCTTGCTTTCTCTCTTTCTCTCTGATTTTTTTCTGTCTTGTTTCTGAGATGAATTAGCTAGACCAGAAAGAGTGCAAGGTAATAAATGACATGGAAAACAGCAGGAGAAGACTCAGCAAGAAAGGACAAAATTTTCAGTTCAGAATAAGACATGTGGTGACCTAAATCACACTTTCCCTCCCATGAAGTAAGGTCATTTCCTTCCCATGAAGAAACTCCAGCAGCTTGTGCATCTCACATGACTTTTAATGTAGCAATAAGGAAGGAAGGTGCAAGTCACATGTCAAGTTCAGGAAGGAAGAAAGCAGGCTAGAAGGTGCAAGGCATGAGACGGTTCAGGAATAATTTTATGAGTTTTGTCGATATTTTTCGGACAGTTTTGAACTAAATGTTTCTCATCCTTCGAATCTCGTCCTTTTTTGACTATGCTCTTCCAGATTAATATAACTCAACCATAATAGTTAACAATCTACCAGAAATCTCAATGGGAGGCCTTTCGACCACACGACAGTCCCGTCCAGACATTAATTCACCAGGTCGATTTTAATTTTAAATCTGATCGTCATCAGATTTAAATATATATAAAGGAGAATAAAGTCTCTTCTCAGCCTTCCACGTCATCCTGCCTCTCTCTTAGCCTGCCACGTCAACATGTTTTTACGCTTTCTCTCCTTTTGTTTCAGACATTAAACCGAATGTAAACAAAAGAACCTGAGACCAATAATCGTATAGGGATTTCTTAAGACAAATGGCCCTTTCAAAATTCTTACTTCATGTGCATAGAAGCCCACGTCTAGCCCAAATTTGATGTAAACAGAATCTTCACTCAACGCCGTCTCATCGTCCTCTTCATCTCCCTCATTTCGATCGGAGTAACTCAACCGTTTAGACCTCTTTCGGTACACATTTGTAACGTCAGCATCCCATCCCTAAGATTCATAAAGCCCCATTATTACTGAAGCCATGCAACTGTTGCGATCTCTCAGCCTCTCACCTTATATATACCTTTATCCCGATCGATGATCGAAGTCTCCCATCACTCGGTTAACCAATTTTCCGAAGCAAGGAACACAGTCGAAGGGGCATTCTAATTGGGCTAGAATTCCTTCTGCTTGGCGAACAAATTTGCAATCGACTTTGTCAAGCTCTCAATCTCATACCAAATCTTTAGCTCTCACCTAACCGTTGTTTAGCTGTTGATGATCAAGGCCGAGCATATGCGTCGCTTTAATGCTGTTTGTTTTAGTTTTATCAGTGTTGTTTTTTTTGTTCAAACTATCTGTGTCGTTTAGTGTGTCAAGTTATATTATGAAATTATTATGTAAATACACGCATGGGAGAATAAATATGGAAAGTGCCTCTAAACGATGAGATGGGTCCTGTGCGAAGAGATAGTGTGATCCCTATGCGTTGTACCCCGTAACTTATGGTCCGACGGGTAACGTTTTCTAAACCTCTATGCATTGCCACAAAATAAAAATCCATCTGAGGTTTTATCTTCTTAATGAAGATGTATGGTGAAGAAGATGATGTAGCAGAGTGAAGATGTATGGTGAAGAAGATGATGTAACAGAGCAGAAGTAATTCATGAAGTGCGACATGGACTACTGCATCAGAGAGATGGATCATGAGAAGCACGTGTGAAGACAAATGCAAGAAAAGGAAGGAGCATTTAGTAAAGATATGAAGATATTTATCAAGGTGTGGGCGTTAAGAAAAATGAGTGAAGAATAAGCAACCGATGAAGAAAAGAAGAAGGTTGTCTTATTCGCTGAAACAGAAAATGGAAAGTTTCCATTTGGGTAGTTTTAGGGTTTTTCTCTCTAGGTATAAAGAGAGAGTCGACTGGGTTGTAGTCGGCTAACACATAGGGAGAACTTTTAGCAATAGAGAGTTTTTGTATGTCCGAACAAGGAGAAGCAAAACATCTAGGGGTTAAGGGCTTAAGTGGTTCAGAGTCTGTCTTAGGTCTCTGAACGAGTAAGACTAGCAAACAAGTCGAAGGGTGTCTTGAGCTTGTTTGGTTTATTTCTTTTAAGAAGAACAAGTATGAGCTTTTAAAAGAATAAATATAGTCGTAGTTTTTGGAATTGATTAACCCTGTACTACTGTGTGTTCTACATCGCATAGCTTGCTTATCTTACACTAACAATTGGTATCAGAGCGGGTATATGTACTTTGTTTGTCTTAAACAGGTAGGATCCTGCGGAGTAAGATGGATAGCTATCGCGAGTTGGTGACGAATTCCAATGTGATCCTTGAAGTAGGAAACTATGGTTTTTGGAAGGCGTGGAAGGCTGTGGACTCTGGTTGGAAGTCACTTGTTGCAAGAGGCGTTGATAGGAAAGATGTTCCAAAGCTGGAAGAATTCTGGACTGACTATGAAACAAGATGGCGAAGTTCAATGCCTCGTGCACTAATTGTCATACACTACAGCGTGGCAAGGAAGCAATTGAACTGATTCAAGGGTGTGAGGCAGTGAATGATGCATGGGATATTCTGCAGAGGCACTTTGAAGGAACTCTGAAAGTCCATAGTTCTAGGAAGGATATGCTTGCAGCTAGGTTTGAAAAGCTAAAGATGGAAGAAAATGAATCTGTTGGAGATTTCAGCTAGAAGATCAGCTCACTGGCGCAAGAAGCACTCACACTTGGGAAGAAACACAAAGAAGAAAAACTCGTGAAGAAGTTCCTGAGGTGCTTGCCGTCAAAGTTCATGGCATACAAGACAGCTATGAGTGTCTCCTGTAACACCGATGAGATGACATTTGATGAAGTAGTTGGGATGCTACAAGCGCATGAGATGGAAGTGTCCTGTGGGAAGAAGGAGAAAGAAATTACTCTTGCATCAGTTGAGAAGGATCATATAGAGGACAATGACCCAGTGAGCTTCTTGGTCAGAAGATTTGATCGAGCTCTAGGAAGAATGGACAGAAGAAGTTTGGTTCAGGAAGGAAGACATCTGAACCAGATAAGATCTACAGGAAAAATGACGTTAAGTGCTACGAATGCAAGGGGTATGGTCACTTTCGAACTGAGTTTCCTACAGTGAAGAGAAGAGATCTCCAGTGTCATAACTGCAAAAGATATGGACACACTCAATCTGAGTGTGAGTCGGATGGAAGGAGAAACCAGAAAAGTTAATGATAGGGATCAATGACAGCGACTCGGACAGCGAAAGTGAAGAAGAAGTGAACAACTTCATGGCATGTCTGGGAATAGTAGAGTATGACTCAGAATCTGAGAGTGATGCTGAACAAGAGAACGAGCTTAATGAAGTTACAAGGAAGTTCGAGAAACTCTAGTGAAGTTGGGTATGGAGAATCTTGTGCTAATCAAAGAGAAGGCGAGACTAGAAGCTGAAGTACAAATTCTACGGAATGAACTCAACAGGGAGGCAGAGTTAGCCAAGGAGAGCATAAATTTGATCAAAGAGAAGTTGATTATAGCGAAACAAGCTGATGAACTTAGAGAAGAAGTACTTGCTGAGAGGAAGAAAAGTGGCTGATCTTCAAGCTGAATTGGATCAACAATATCGAAAGATCAAGATGCTCACAGGAACTAAACAACTTGACAAGATCTTGAGCAGTGGCAGAACTGAAAACTCTACCATGGGACTTGGCTACACTGGAAGGCACAGTAGCTCAACGGGTACAACATGTTTTGTGTCTGGAGGATTTGCACATGTTAAAGAAGTCAAGAGACAAAGTACCCCAGCTCAAGTCAGCGGATGTTTCTTCTGTGGGAAGTTTGGTCACTACAAGAAGTATTGCTACAAGTATCTGGAACGGGTCAAGCAACTTTGGAGACAACACAAGTTTTGGAGAATTGGTAAGACGTCTCAAGGATGGATAAAGAAAACTGACCTGTATCCTAAGGCAGTGACCAGAACAAGAAGTATCTTTCGATGTAACATGGCCGCGAGTTTCAAGTGATTCAGAATCTGATGAACCGTGGTACTTCGACAGTGGTTGTTCTGGACACATGACGGGAAACATTGAGTATCTAGACAAAGTGTCTAAAGTAAAAGGAGGAAAAGTAACCTTTGGAGATGGAGGCTGTGGAGTCATTCAAGGCAAAGGGACAACATATAGTTCAGAAGTACCTAGATTGGTGAATGTCCACTTTGTCAAAGGATTGAAAGCTAACCTGATAAGCGTAAGTCAGCTGTGTGATGATGGACTTACGGTGAGTTTCTCAGCAATTGATTGTCGAGCCATCAACAAGCATGGGGTAGCAGTTCTACAAGGAATTAGGGCTGGCAACAACTACTACATGTGGGAAAAGAAGACTTAAGTGCATGAATGCCTTCAATGCTCAATCCTCACAAGACAATGTTGAACTTTGGCATCAACGTCTAGGCCACATGAATCTGCGTAACATGGCAACCCTAGTCAAGAAGAATATGATTCGTGGAGTACCTCAGCTTCGAATAAAAGAGAAGATCGTGTGTGGAGCTTGTAATCAAGGGAAACAAGTAAAGGTACAACACAAGAAGGTCCCGGATGTACAAACCTTGGCCCCCTTAGATCTAGTTCACATGGATCTAATGGGACCAATGCAAATCGACAGTATTGGAGGGAAGAAGTATGTGTTTGTACTAGTTGATGACTTCACAAGATTCACATGGGTCAGATTCATCAGAGAGAAGTCAGAAACAGTGGAAAGCTTCAAGATTTGGGCGCTACAGTTGATCAATGAGAAAGGAGGAATCAAGAAGATACGCAGTGATCATGGAGGAGAGTTTCAGAATGAACTAATGATGAAATTTTTTGAGATGAAAGGAATAGCTCATCAGTTCTCAGCTCCCAGGACACCACAACAAAATGGTGTAGTAGAGCGAAAGAATAGGACATTGCAAGAGATGGGCAGGGCGATGATACATGGTAACAAGATACCTCAAACGGTTTTGGGCTGAGGCACTGAGTACTGCATGTTACATTCATCAATAGGGTGTTGCTTATATTCTTTCTTCCTTTTTTATCTTTTGTTTTATCCTTGTATGTCTTCTACTTTTTATTTGTTTGATGACACTATTTTTTTTTATGTTTTTTTTAATTCAACACTTTTCGCGTTTTTTTTTTTCAATTCCCTTTCCTATTCGTTTATGTTGTTTTTTTTTCCTTTTGATTTTTATTTAATTTTCCCTTCTTATTTTCTTTCTTTTTATTCTGCTTGTTTTTCTTTTCTTTCCTCTGTTATTTTTCTTGTTTACTTTTTTTTCTGCTCTCTTTATGTTAGTTATTTTGTCTTCTCTTATTTTTTTTTCTTTCTTTTCTTTTGTTTTCTGCTTTTTGTTTTGTTGTGTTTTTTTATGTTTTTGTTGTTTGTTTTTTTCTTATTTTTTGCCTTTTTTCTATTGATATGTCTTTTGTCTTTCTTTAGATTTATCTTTCAATTTTTTTTTTTTTATTAATAACTCTTTTCCGTTTTTTTTTTTTTTTTTTTTTTTTCTGTTTTGTTTTTTCTAATTTTCCTTTCTTATTTTCTGTTTTTGTATGAATTATTTTATACGCTTAATTTTCTTTGAACGACAAGGACTACCTAGGAAAGTTTGATTCAAGAAGCGATGAGGGCATCTTCCTTGGCTATTCAGGAACTAGTACAGCATTACCGAGTGGTTCAACAAGCGATCTGCCTATGGTTATGGAGTCAGTGAATTGTGTATTTGCATGACTTGTCGTGTGATCAGTTGGGGATTGACAATGAATCTGATTGAAGAGACAAAGACATCAGAGATCAGAACGAGAGAAGAAGTATCTGAGATCACTGAATCAGAGGTGCTGCACCAACTGAAGTACTCCAGCAAGTACATCGTAATCATTCTGCTGATGATGTGATTGGCGGGTTAGATGAGGGACGAAAGACTCGGGGCAAGGTGATAAACTTTCCGAGAGATGGTTCAGTTTGCTTGCTTTGTATCTTCCATTGGACCAAAGACACACAATGATGCACTACGTGACGAATACTGGATTGTGTCAATGGAGGAGGAACTGGAGCAGTTCGTAAGGAATGATGTGTGGGAACTTGTGCCCAGACCAGAAGGAGTAAATGTCGTGGGGAACCTGATGGATCTTTAAGAATAAGACTGATGAGTATGGAGAAGTGGTTCGGAATAAAGCGCGATTGGTGGCACAAGGGTACTCACAGGTTGAAGGAGTAGACTTTGAAAAAAAAATTTGCACCAGTGGCTCGTCTTGAGTCCATCAGGCTTTTCTTAGGAATGGCTTGCATCCTGAACTTCAAGGTATATACCAGATGGATGTAAAGAGTGCGTTCTTGAATGGGATTCTGCAAGAGGAGGTCTATGTGGAGCAGCCAAAGGGGTTTGAAGATCACACTCATCCACAACATGTCTACAAGCTGAAGAAAGCGTTGTATGGTCTCAAGCAGGCACCTCGAGCATGGTATGAGCGCCTTACAAGCTTCCTAGTAGAAGGACGATACATCAGGGGAAGTGTAGACAAGACATTTTTCTTTATGGAGAAATATAAGAATATCATCATTGTTTAGATCTACGTGGATGACATTATCTTTGGAAGTACTTCACAGTCAATGGTGGATGAATTCGTGAAGAGTATGACTGATGAATTCGAGATGAGTATGTGTGGAGAGCTGAAGTACTTCTTGGGGCTTCAAGTAACTCAGTCCGAGAAAGGGGTGTTCATCTCACAGAGTGCCTATGCCAACAATCTAGTTAAGAGATTCGGACTGGAAAACAGCAAAGTCGCACGTACGCCAATGAGTACTTCAGTAAAACTTGCACGAGATGAGGCTGGTGAAGATGTTGATCCAACCTTGTACAGAGGGATGATTGGAAGTCTACTTTATCTGACAGCCAGTAGACCAGATCTATCTTTCAGCGTGGGAGTATGTGCAAGATACCAAGCCAAGCCTAAGGTATCACACTTGGATGCAGTAAAGCGAATCATCAAGTACGTCAAAGGAACGGAGAGCTTGGATGTGTATTGCTTAAAGAATTCCAACAAGAACTTGGCGGGGTATAGTGATGCGAATTGGGCAGGATGTGCTGATGACATGAAAATTACCGGTGGAGGATGTTTCCTTCTTGGAAACAATCTTATCTCGTGGCTGAGCAAGAAGCAAAACTCTGTATCACTCTCTACGGCAGAAGCAGAATACATTGTCATGGGTAACTACTGCTCACAACGTATCTGGATGAAGCAGATGTCAGCTGAATATGGAATGCACTCAGGTCCCTTTCTTGTGTATTGTGACAACAAAAGTGCAATTGATATCTCAAGGAATCCGGTCCAACATTCAAGGACGAAGCACATTGACATCATGCACCACTTCATCAGAGAATTAGTTGAAGACAATCAGGTAGTAATCGAACATGTAGTTACTGATTTGCAGTTGGCTGATATAATCACTAAATCTCTTGAATTTAATCATTTTATCACACTAATAAATGCAATTGGTGTGTGTAACCTTGATTGTTGAGTCAAGTTATGCAGAGAGTAGTGCAGGTGCTGGTTCGGGATGTACATATGATTCAGATTGGTTTTGGAACCTGAGAACGCTGTGGAAAAGAGCTGCTTGGTATGCCGTCAATACTGTAATGGTACAAGTTTCACGTCAATCTGTGGCCCCCCCTCTCATTAAAAAGAGCCAGAAATGTTTCAGAAAGATGCTCAATAAAAAATAATAATAAAAAAGAAAGAAAAAAAAATTGAGAGATTCATGATGGGAAATAACAGGGCTTTCACAGCGCGAGAATAAAAGATGAAAACCAGCAGTATTGATGAAGGCATAACAATGTGAAAGCTAGCCATAAAAAGACAATCGGGTGCACCAAAGTATAAGATCTAGAAAGAGTTATATGTGCAGCCTCAATCAAGCACTGAGTCAACTCATGAAGCACATCACATAAATGGTAAATAAACTGATCTAATGCTTTATATTAATCTTGCATCAGCCAATTGTGAGTTGTGACTCGTGTTTTATTACTATCTTGAAAGTCTGATGATACAACATTAATTCACGAATGTGCCTACTGCTTATGTGTTTGGATGAGAGAAATTAAATGTTGTAGGTATGCAAAGGAGAGAATAAAATTCAGGGACTAGATGCGCTATATCAGAAAAGTTGATTCAGCCTTATTTAGTTAAGGGAAGTAGTGGGGCACAAACCCTAAAAATCTTCATCGTGCTTGAGAAGCTAAATCTCCCAGCCTCTCTTCATCTCTCTCGCAAATCAAGCAAAGAAACCAACTTCTATAATGGGAAAAGCCAAGAACTCAACTCAACAAGGCGAATCATCCAAGGTAGAGAAGCATACAGAAGCTGAAGCAAGTCGAAGGTCACTCTCTGATGGTGAACCTGAATCGCCTCCGCCGAGAAACGATCCGCCGGTGTCTACAGTTCTTCCTGAAGTAGCCAAAGAGCTCGACTCCTTCAACACTGCGAATGAGAACGCTCAATCGGAGGAGAGTGATGAAAGGATTCCTGGTTTGAAATAGATCCATCTGCAAAGAACTTGTAGCAGATCCGAAGCCGCAGAAGGAATCTTCAAGTACTTCCGTGCCAGATGCTCCGATCATAGATGAATCACCGAAATATAAGGATGAGTCTGCTCTGCCTCTAGTGTTTGTAGACACGGAGAAAGCTCTGAGCAGCGAGTAACTAAAGGAAAGACACCTGCCAAAGCTGAATCGAAGAGAAGCTCTGCTAGGACAACACGTCAGCCAGCTCCTGCTCCAACTCCTGCTCCACAGACTGCTACACCTAGCTCCAAAACTAGACCACGCCGAGTATCGGTTTATGAGCTTGGATCAGTTTTCATACCTCATGGACCACTCACCAGGGTTGATCTGCAAGTGGCACTACAGGACAGAACTCCAGCTCTTCAGGCTTTAGCTGAGAACGTTCAGGACCTTCAGAGTGCTGTAGCAAATTAGTATCGGTCTCTCGTTATGAAGTATTGATGTTTCCTGTTGTTTTTAATCCGTGTTCTCACAAGCAGGGGGAGAAGAAGAGGACTGAGATGCAGAAGACTAAGTTTATGGGGGAGCATTTGTATATGCTATAGTTTATGGGGGAGCATTTGTATATGTTATCCTTTGATAATATGCATCGGTGGTGTTGTGGTTGCCATGTCTTCTATCTCAGGTACTTGTGAGACGACGAATTAAAAAGGGGGAGATTGAAGATGTATGGTGAAGAAGATGATGTAGCAGAGTGAAAATGTATGGTGAAGAAGATGATGTAGCAGAGCAGAAGTAATTCATGAAGTGCGACATGGACTACTGCATCAGAGAGATGGATCATGAGAAGCACGTGTGAAGACAAATGCAAGAAAAGGAAGGAGCCTTTAGTAAAGATATGAAGATATTTATCAAGGCGTGGGCGTTAAGAAAAATGAGTGAAGAATAAGCAACCGATGAAGAAAAGAAGAAGGTTGTCTTATTCGCTGAAACAGAAAATTGAAAGTTTCCATTTGGGTAGTTTTAGGGTTTTTCTCTCTAGGTATAAAGAGAGAGTCGACTGGGTTGTAGTCGGCTAACACACATGGAGAGCTTTTAGCAATAGAGAGTTTTTGTATGTCCGAATAAGGAGAAGCAAAGTATCTAGGGGTTAAGGGCTTAAGTGGTTCAGAGTCTGTCTTAGGTCTCTGAACGAGTAAGACTAGCAAACAAGTCGAGGGGTGTCTTGAGATTGTTTGGTTTATTTCTTTTAAGAAGAACAAGTATGAGCTTTTAAAAGAATAAATATAATCGTAGTTTTGGAATTGATTAACCCTGTACTACTGTGTGTTCTACATCGCATAGCTTGCTTATCTTACACTAACACTAACACTTAATAGGTTGCTGCAGGTGGTACTCACTCTATAGTTTGACACGCGAAGGTTATGTGTGGACATGTGGTAATCCTTGACTTCCCCGTGACATGTATAGATTAAGATTAAAACTCACAAAGGACCTGATTTTTTTTGGCTATTACTTGAATGTTCGATTTTGGTTTGCTCTCTACTGTAGTAAACAAATATTTGTTCCAATGTTCAAGGTCCTGATTTCTTTTAGTCTTAACGCTGATGGAGCATTTCGTAATGTGGCTCTCGAAGAAGATGGGAGGCTCTTGGCACAACCCCTCATCCAGTCATTGTCTACATTTATAAATTAATCTCAAATCATTATTAAAATCAATGATTTTCAATCAAATAATAAAAAATTCAGCAATTACACTTTTAAATTGTCATGCATATATTTAAACTTAATTTTTTTTATAATAACTACGCAGAGAGTACAATCAAATTAATATATTTCCATATGATCGATATATATTTTGTTTTCTAAAATATTGTTAAAAATGTTCTAAATTATAAAACCATTGTGAAGCCATATAAATATTAGCAAAACCGGCGCGTAGCGCCGGCAAACCTCTAGTTTTGTAGTTATTGACAAACGCTATAAAAAAAGTGTTGGTACACAATAGCAGAACTGTCATAAGTGCTATAATCCGATGCTATTAATACCCACATTTCTTGTAGTGCTGTCAAAAAGATTTTATTATTTATTGATAATCTCTTGATCAACTAAAAATTTGAAAAGTCAAAACGAGTATCATCATTCAAACCATGAAAGGTGGCTTCTGATAAATGTTTTGGCATACAACAAATAGTACCCAATGCCCTTACATGTCGTATATGTAGCAATTTTTATAGTTTTTACCGAACATCCCAACCACTATAATTTCCGTGGAAGTTCTTAGAGATTATGTTTGTAGTGTCCTTCGATTTAATTTTCAAAGACAGCATATCCTAGATCTGATTGTATTTTCGTTTACAATTATTTTAAAACCGAAATATGAGTAAAAGACTTCGAAACGATCATACGTTATGATATTAAAAATCAAACCGGGGTGAAAC
>CAJHQQ010003104.1:0-50798 GCA_905132885.1 Moricandia moricandioides | reverse complement strand
TTTTTCTTGTAGTGAATCGTTGGAAGCGAGGGGTATATACATTACCGATGACCCCACTATTCACCTACAATTTTTCAAAGAAAAAAACAAAAAAAAAACGAAAAAGAAAAAGAAAAAGAAGAGAAAATTGAAAAGAAGATGACTGAATGTATGTAGCGCCAGCATTAATCATTGGACTTGAGATAGAAAAAGATTCAGAGAAGAGAGAAAAGAGGGAAGAAAGGGATCAAAGAAGACTGCATGTGTATTCGAAATACTTGCAGGGGTAAAGAGTCCACGTGTCATTTGATCGATACTCCTACGGTAAAGCCTTCACCTTTGTATATGAGAAATGAGGTTAGCTGAGGGGTTAGTCAGACAATATTAGCTGAGTTGCTGGCTAAATGGATTTGTTTGCTAAGATAGTATAGGTACATAAAGTACCTCTAAAGTTTGCATTGATTTTATGTTGATTGCAACATTGCAGAGGTGATGATAGTGAGCTTAAATTGTGTGAGTCCCTACGTTTTCAAATCTCTTTCACTAGACTACTCTATGTTTTGATTAAGGACAAGGAAATAGGTAAGTTTGGGGAAGTTGATATACCATGGAATTTACCAGTTTTATACCATGTTATATGTGCTTTATTTAGGTTTTTATATGAGTTTGGAGTATGTTTAAGAGTGTTTTCAGGCTTAGGTACGTTTTGGAGAACTTTGGTGATTTTGGAGTCTTTTGAGGTGCAGAACTGAACAGATGCCTCAGATGTTTATCTCTGTATTGATACCTTACCATAGTGCGATTAAGCCCGTATTTTGACACAACATAGAGCTTTGAGTTAGCTTTCCAATGCCACCGGTTTGAGTTCAGTTAACATCTTATAGCAGAAGTTATGACCGTTTTACGGAAGCGTGGTCAGTCTGCCTCACGAGATGAAGTTGTCGAGGAGATGAAAGAATGTCGATCAACGACATACACTTGGTGTTGATCGATAATTAGCTAATTAGAACCATAAACTTAGGATATTTTAGAATTATGAGAGTAAGATCATTATCTGAATTAATCATGTTGAGTTAGGTTGCTAGATACATGTGAGATTTGGTATAGGAATTCTAGTGACTTAATCGAACTAGGTCGTAATGCTTGACTCAAGCGAGCATCGATCGACGCTAACTCAATAGCATCGATCGATGGTTAATTCCGAGTGCACAACGAGAGTTGGAACAAAGACTTAAGTAATGCGATAGATATAATACTTGATAGCTTTTCTTATTAATTTGAATTCTAAGATTGAAAATCCCTTAGCATCTATACGATATAATCTTGATTGCATGAAACCCTAGATCTAGTTATTTCTTATTATTGTTTACAACAAACTAAATCAATCAACTGCTATTTTATTACTTCTTTTAAATCTAATTGCTTAACTTAATCGCAATTGCATTGAGTTTATTGTGTGTCCACGCTCCATGTGGACCCGATCCCTAAGTATTACAACTAAACCTCTTATTTGAGAGAGTAAAGTTGTTTTATGGTTAAATTGAGCATATCAACTATTAATGAGATTTGCCCATTATATTATATGTATACGCATTTGTATTATTTAAAATATATGTATATGTACAACATTAAGAATTATAAAATATTTAGAAATGCTTATATTGATAATATTAACTGCAATGTGATTCGTAAATACATTCAGATGATATAATTTTGACTACTTTTCTTAAATATAACTACGCATAAAATTATAATTATGATTATATAAAGCCGATATATAACATAACATTATAGATAATTTAATAAAAGATCAATATATAATTTTAATGTTAACGACCATAAGATCGGTTTGTGCGAGCGGTTTATTTATTCAGTCATTCGAATATGAAAAATTATTGTAGGTAGATTAAGTGTCCTTTTGATGTATTTCTGTTGATTATATAAATATATTAGTGTTCTTGCTTGAAAATCATTTTGTTCTGATATGTTGTCAAATTTCTACAACTCTATTATCTGAAAAAGGTAGAGACATAAAAGATATATTTTGATGATTTGGTTCTCTTTTTAACTTTGCTTCAGTGTAACTACAAAAAAAATTTGATTTTTTTTTTTGCATAAGTTTTTGTCTTCTTTTAGTTTAATCTTAAAGATTTATCTTTTCTTGCTTTATTTTAAACTTTTATTTATCTCAAATTAAAGAATACGGATAATATTTGATTAGATATCAATATCATCAGTTTCATGCGCTCAGAATAATTCAGACTAACATGAACCAATATTGAATAAAAACAGAAAACAATTCGGGTAAAACAAATTCAAGGGCAAACGCTTATGGCATCGAGGATCTCGAAGTTGAAGCTAGTGGCCCAAACATATCTGAAGACGTAGTCTGATTTGTACCCGATAGACTGTCCGTTGATTAGGAGACAGTCGTTACCAGATTTTGACAACACCGATGTATCAATGGGTATGGCCGATTCGAAACCGGTGCACGATAACTTTACGTTCTTGAAATCGCATGGACATGGGTTCGTCACTCTCACTTCCCATTCTGTTACGTCGTTATACAAGTTTCCAGTCTGTGATTGTGTCAGAGTTATATCCTTACGGTCACACCCATATCCTTTCAAAAAAATTAAGGAAATATATTATTATCATTTTGTTTTATTTAGAGCAAAATCATATAAGAAAATGTTAATGTTTTTTAAATTCCTAACTTGATTTGATATATGAACATAACATGGAAACTAGTATTTTGTTAGAATGCCGTTATTATATCATTACATGGGTTCAAAACTTACTAATGGTTTTCTCCAAGAAAAAACTTACTAATGGACATTATTTTATTATAAGAAGTTTGATCTGGTATATAAGATGTCGATCGATTTATAGCGACAAAGGAATCTATAGATGATTTCTTCAAAAAATTGCATCACGAATCTTATGATATATTTGTTCTACATATAAATGCATGAAAAATATATAAATACCTTGAGAAACAAAGGTCACGAGGATGAGGAGGCAAAGGAGTTTGCAAGCCATTCTTGGGTCTTTAGAGTTTTATCAGAGAATTTCGGATATTATATTAACTATAAACTGAGCCCGTGACTGCTCAGATGTGATATTGAGTATATATAAGGAGGCATAAGGTTTATATACAGCAAGAAACCAATTTTAAAAGTAAGAGAATCCATAATAGTGAAATACTAATAAGTTATCCGATATAAATTAATTTAATGTCCATTAATTTGAGAAACTGTTATTATTGGTAGACACCATTACATTTCTCACAATACTATTTTACTGTTGTTTATATATAAAAATTATGTTAAATTTCATACTAATTAGAGGATTTATCAAAATATTGTTTTAAACATATCAAATTATTTAACATGTATTAATTAATATTTTTTTAATATCATCTGCAATACTAAGAATTTTAAATTCTTAATATTAATAATATTAAAATCAATCTGAATACTAAATAGATTCTATATAATATAATTTTAAATATAAAAATTAAGCATAAAAATTCAAAATGTAAAGATATGATGTCAATATATTACAATCTACTAAAAATGATCTTAAAGCATATCAAATATAATTTGTATCCTTTCAAGGCTCAGATTTTTTCTGGTATTAAGATTTTTTTAGTAATTTCTAATTTTATTATTATAATAACTCTTATTATATTTATGTACTGAGTTGATGTCTATTTAACCCATGATTTATTTGTTGGTAGAAACTTCATTTAAAACATTATCGTCATTGTATTTTCAATTCAACCAAGAAAATGAAAAGTTAGGATTTATCATACAATATTTGGTTTATCAAAGTCACATAAATAGTTGACTTACTAACCCTGGATTTATTTATTTTATCCATAAAGTGAATCAATTTTTTTTCATATTTTTTCTTTTTCTTTGCGACAAATAAACTTAAAATTGACAAACTTCAATCCCTAATTTGCATAGTATTGACATATTTAATTAGCTTAATATAAAATTGTTACAGAAAAATTATTTTACGTAAACATATTTCTTTGTAAAGATGTGATGTCTATACCTTATTTAAATATATATATATAACAGTCTTCAAAAATGATCTTAAAACGTATCACATATAATTTGTATCCTTTCAAAGCTCAGATTTTTTTAGTATTAAAATTTGTTTTAGTAACTTATCATTTTATTACTATAGTTACTCTTATTATATGTTGATGTCTATTTAACTCATGATTTATTTGATAGTAGAAGCTTCATTTAGATATTATCATTATTGTATTTTCAATTTAACCAAAAAATGAAAAATATGATTTATCATAAAAGTCACATAAAATAGTTGATTTTGATACAACCGATCAACATGGCGTCACCTGTGGCAATCTCAACTCCAGCACAACCACCTAGCGTCAGAACTACACACTCCAATCAACTAGACATCTTCTTGGTTTTTCAAACTCTCCTCAAAAGGATCAACGAATTTTTCCGAAGAATCGCTACTCGTCTAGACAACCTCATGCATTCATAGATTACATGCAACAATCGCATGAACGAGCTCTAATCTGTCGAAATTGGTGTATCATGATCACGACAAGTTCAGATCACCCGAAATTTCAACGAACTCTCTTTGACGACCTGTCAACACCGATCACTAAGCCACGACAATAGCGCCCAGTTCGACTCGACGACCTACCAACGATGGTCAACGAGCCAAGGCATTAACTTTCAGCTCGACTCGGCGACCAGCAAGTTCAAACGATCAACTGTCCGCAGACAACCAACACAAAAGTCCAATACATAGATGAGGAGATCGAAATAATGAAAGCACAGCTGCAATGCATCACCTCCAAAATTCACCAAGCAATCAGCTCGAAGCCAGAGATCGATCGAGTATTCCGTGAAACCCAAAACACGCCTTTTCACACCAACTTCTCAACACTCCATTCAAGCACCCAGGGAAGATCAGACTCCCTACCTACGATGGAAATATGATCCAAGAGAATACCTCACCGCCTTTAGCATCGCGAAGGGGATGGCAAACTTTTTGCCAGGAGAACGCAGTGCAGGTCTTTGCGAGCTTTTTGTCAAAAATTTAAGTAGCCTTGTCGTTGGTTGGTTTTCACGCTTGGAGGCCAATTCCATCGACAATTACAATCAACTATCAACAGCTTTCTTAACCATTACTCAATTTTTATTCAACAAAGCTCCTCCAACACTTATTTATGGACACTCGCTCAAGGACCTACGAAGGCACTTCATTCTTTCATCGAATAATTCAGAAGCATCGTGTCCCGCATCGCAGTGCTAGATGAAGCAGAAATCTTAGCACTCCGCAACGGTCTGTGGCACAAATCGCCATTTCTGAAGGAACTCCCTAATAAAACAAACCACAATCCCTAGAAGACCCTTCCACTGACATGTGACCTTCATAGAAATCGAAGAGTAAAAGGCTTCATTCGCCAAGAAGTACGCTTCTACTAAAAGGGCGACTTCAAAGGAGAAAGATTCAAAATATTACTACGGACCTTGAAAACATTATGACAAGGCATAGAAAGAAGAAAAAACAGGAAGGCCGCAACTTATTCAGATCAGTAACCAACCGTCCAATCAGTCTAGTGGTAAACAAACTCGAAATGATCATAACTCAAGAAGTACCATGCATATTGCGACTACCACAAGACCACAATACATAGCACCAGCGAGTGTTGCACTTTGCACGACTTTCTGTTCAGCAGATTTTTAAAAGACCAGTTAGATGGCTCGTTTGGTCCAACTCGCCGTGCGACCAGGACTCACCTTCAAAAGCCCAACCAAAGGATAAAGCATCAAAAATGAAAGAGAGCATTTCCAAAATATCAAAGAAGAATAAGAATGCTAACAAAAGTAAAATCGCCCTAACGAGCGAACATGCACAGATTCGGAAACACGCGATGACTGAAACAACAACGAGCAAGGGCGAGAATGAACTCCCCCTCCTCGTCACCGGATCAATGTAATCATGGAAGGTCTCCAAACCTACAAGTCTCGGTTTGATCAATCAAAGATTACGAACTGAAGACCATCACCTCGAAGAAATGGGGGGGGGGAAGCAACATCATCCGCAATGAACTAAAAGAGATCTACAAAATCAACTTCACAGACGCTGATGCAGAAGGACTAGACAAGCCAAACAACGATCCCCTCTTTGTTGAACTAAGAATTAGTGAATTCGAAGTCACTCGCGTTCTGATTGACACTGGCTCCTCGGTTGACTTAATCTTCTCAGAGACACTTCAGCCCATGGACGTCAAAGACTACAAGCTCAAACCCTACAAAAGACCGCTAATGAGTTTTGTTGGGGTCACAACAATGATAGTCGAAACAGTCTAGCTCCCAGTCTACGTGGCATGTATCACCAAAATCGTCAAGTTCGTGGTCATCTAAAGCCCCACCATCTACAACGCAATACTCGGCACTCCATTGTTCCACTCAATCAAAGCAGTCCCATTCACATACCATCAATGTATTAAAATTCCTACACCATCCAGGATCTACACACTCAAGGGAAATCAGCGACTGTCACAAACATGTTTCATCACTGAGCACATGCTGAGGAAATCATCGAGAACATGCTTGATAGCTAAACAAGGCGACAATCAGATCATAGAAGACGACCACACGCATAAACTCCTCATACAAGTTAATATCGACACACAAGATCCAACACAATGCGTCGGGATTGGGACAGACCTCAGGGAAGACCTCAAAGATCAACTTGTTAGCTTCCTTCAATCCAATACCTAAACTTTCACTTGGAAAATTGAGTACATGTCAGGAACTGACCCATCTATTACATGCCATGAGCTGCAAGTAGATCCAATATACAAACCAATCAAGCAAAAGAGACACAAGCTCGGCCTCAATGCGCTCAAGCAGTAAACGACAAAGTCGAACGCGTCACAAATCCATGATCCATCAAAGAAGTTAGGCACCCAGACTGAATCCCATCTTCGTAAAACAAAAAGCGGAAAATGGCGCATGTGCATTGATTTTACTGATCTCAACAAGACATGCCCCAAAGAAAATTTCCACTCTTTCATATCGACCGACTAGTTGAAACAATAGCAAGAAACGAGCTCCTTTCATTCATGGATTCATTTTCCAAATACAATCAAATAATGATGCATCTTGACGATAGAGAAAAAATGCGTTCATCACCGACCGGGGAACATACTGCTACGTGGTGATGCCGATCGAACTTGAGAATGCTGGAGCCACTTATCAACGTCTAGTCAACTGAATGTTGCCAAACAACTTGGTCAGAGAATGGAAGTTTAGACTGACGACATGCTCGTAAAATCTCTCGTCGACATGATGCACCTTTGTTGTCACGTCCGGAGAATTTTTGAGATACATCGTTACTAAAAGAGGAACTAAAGCAAACCCAAGAAAGATCACGGTCATTGCTACATCTCCCAAACACAAGAAAAGTGCAACGATTTACAGGAAACATTGCCGCGCTTAAGAGATTCATCTCACAGTCAACAAACAATTGTTTTTCATTCTACAACTCTTGAGAAACAAAAAAATGTTTCGAGTGGGATTCCAAGTGAGATGCATTAAAGCAGCTGAAAGAATAATATCTACGCCACCCGTCTTGGCAAAACCAAAAGACGACGAAATTTTATACTTATACATATATGTCTCTGCATCCAAGGTAAGCAATGTCCTCGTCCGTGAAGAACGCAAAGACCAGCGTCCAATAATCTACACATGTAAGTTTTTCTTCTTTTATTCTCATATCAATACAAGTATAAGGTTTTCATATAGGTTCTAGAATGGATAGAGAACGGTAATATTTTATGTTAAAATAATAGATGTAAGATTTTAGATGATACTATATATAATATTTCTGAGATATTATTTGTCTTATATCTGAACTTTAGCCATTTGTGCATGTTATCAATTCTTTCAAGTAATTGATTTTCTTGTAGTTCATATATAAGATCTTGTTCTTTTCAACCGAGATTGTTTGATGAACATGTTAAAATGGTAGGCAAAACTGAGTTGAAAATAAACGTCCCTTGGAAAAAGATTATGGTTCAACTCAGAAAGAAGGTTATGAGAAGACTAAGAAGGAAACTGAAAACCATTACAGGACTTTGCTCATTATGATGAAAGATCAACAAAAAGTTAAAGATCAAAAAGAATCTAGAGTAGATTCAAATGTGTACGTCAGTAGTTAAAATATTTTCAGCCAAATATAATTCTACACTTTTAAAGCATGGATCAACATCTAAGACCACCCTCAACCAAGGGTGCTTAGGGGGTGCTTATGGGGTGGGGCCCACTAGCACCCCCAAAATCCAACTCTTAAACATCTTAAATAAGCACCCATTTTGCTTGGGTGCTTGTACTGTTCACAGTCCTCACTGACACGTGGCAGCCCGTGATTGGTTCGTTTAATTTTTTTTTTTTTTTTAGAAAATGAAAAAAAAAAATAAGCACCCCATTTAAGGGTGCTAGGGTTGAAGATGCCCTAATAACTATTATTATATTTTAAGTAATGGTTCATGTATATTTGACCCAAGATTTATTTATTAGTAAAAATTTCATTTAGAAAATTATCAATATTATATTTTCAATTCAACCAAAAAATAAGAAGTTATGATTTGTCATAAAAGATTTCTTTTATCAAAGTCATAGAAAATAGTTAACTTATTAACCATGGATTTATTTATTTTGTCAATAAATATACTTAAATACTTTTCATATTTTTTGTAAGTTATTTTTTTTTGCGACAGATAAACTTAAAGTTGACACACTTCAATCCCTAAGTTGCATAATATTGACATATTTAATTAGTTGAGTATAAAAATGTTTCTGCAAATTTATTATATTTAAATATATTTCTGTTTTAAAAAATTTGTTTCGTCTTTGGACACAAATTTACTCAAACTTGATATACTTGCTAAATTTTCTACAAAATTGCTCTTTTTGCAATTTACTTGTCAAATTTAGTTAGAATTCGATAAATTTGTTTCATTTGACTTAACGATTTGTTTCTTTTCAAAAAATGAACTTTGTTAAACCAAAAGCTAACCATGTTGTTACTTGCTGTTGAGAAATCTTGAGATTAGCAAGTTGCGTAGCTCAAAAAACATGCGATATTAAAGCAAGTTGCTTCGATTTATTATAAATGAAGACATTAAATTCGAACACTGAAAAAAACACATCAAACGTTTTAGATTATACCATGCTGATGTCAAAAAGGTTTTACTACAACAAGAAATTCTTTAACATCCAGAAAATCGTAAAGACTGAAACTTGAAATAAAGCTAAATTGAACAAAAATCAATAAAAGATTGAAAAGCTTGGTTTAGCCAGTGATGTTCTGAGACTTGTTGAGGATAACTCCTTCATACTTGACTTGGAACCATTTCATTGCATCATCCTTGGTGACTCTGTGTTGGATACCAACACGAGCCTTGCACCTACGGCGACGAGCCACACGGTATCCTGGACGTTCGAGAACAACATAGAAGTCCATTCCATAGATACCCGTAGATGGATCGTACCTAAACAGACAAAATGAAGAGAGATGAGAATCACAAAAACAAGCACCAACCACCATTCGACAAAGAAAACAATAAAGTCATCATCTTTAACCAATTCCACAAACACTAACACTCCACATGACTACATTGCACGGAACATAATTACAGCCTGGTCATTACATGTAGAACAGATTCATCTTTATACATGAGCCGAACTACATACAAACTAAATAATGTATCTGAATAGATGCATCAATGTAAATTCAAAAAAAAAGACTTACTTGATTCCAAGATCAATGTGCTCTTGGATACCAAATCCAAAGCAGCCAGTGTCACTAAAGTTCTTCCTAAGAAGCTCATACTCCTTAACTTTCAAACCACTCTCAAGAAGCTGCATTGCCTTGTCACCCCTCACAGTGACATAGCAAGCAATCTTTTCGTTACGCCTGATACCAAAAGACCTCACAGTGTATCTCGCTGTTACACAAAATCAATTTAACATTAACTAACAAATAATAACTAAACCCTAATAAAAGAAGACATTAACATACCTTTAGAGAAAACAGGGGTTTGTCCACTGAGCTGTTCCAAAACCTAATAAAGACCAAACACAACGATTCATAAACACACTGTCCTAAACAAAACATGGCTTTGGACAATAGTAAAGTAACGATTTTTATAAAATGAAAAACAAAATGGACCTTGGAGGCACGAGTGAGACGATCACCACTCTCACCAACAGAGATGTTGAGAACAAGTTTCTGGACCTTAATGTCCCTCATTGGGTTCGAGAGCTTCTTCTCTGACGCCTGCAGTACAATCATAGATAGAGAGAAAAGAAAAACAAATGTTAGACTTTGAAAAAACACACATCAACATTGAAATCGATCGACGGGAAAATACCATTGTAAAGAGATCAACGTCGAGTAAGGAGCAAAGAGAGTTGCGGAAACGAAAGCTGCGTCGAGTAGGAAGTGAAATGAGTTTATATGAGATGAAACTAGGGTTTCTGTCACTAGAATGGGCCAAATTTACAAAGCCCATAGACATAACATAACCTTACGCGTATATGGCCTGCTTAGTTATAAACACACCTTTTTGTCGACTATTGTAATAAGCTAAACATGTATAAAGCTTTTTTTGATTGGAAGAAAATTACATGGAGATCACTTTATTACACAATAAGACATTTGTTTTGTCCATCGACACATTTACTCTCATTTCTTTTTTTCCTAATATATTTTATATGTTCTTTTTTCTACTAACTTGTCTTCTAAACATTATTTACGAAGTGATATAAATATATATGCCATCATCATATTTAGTCTCAACGAAAAAATTGACATGTTTCCAAAAAATATGACATATTGTTAATCTAATTGTAACATGTACAATTTCCCGTAATTTTTTTTATGATTTTAAGGTAATATTTTTTAAAATATGATAATGGCTAATAACTCTTATATTATTAATAAGGTAAAATATCTATATAATTTTTTATTTTGGCTAGACTATCGAAATATATTAATAACTAATAAGTCATATATTCACCATTAAAATAAAAATATATATCACACTAGTAAAGAATAAACTCAATATAATTAAAAATATTTTTTTGCATCAACTTATATATAATATTATATATATATATATATATATATATAATTGTACATTGGCAAATGCAAACTAAAACAGTATTAATCAAAATAAGAATTATTAATAATTAGATGATTCAAATTTTTGTTTAAATTTATCGGTTCATTAAATTAATTAACATATTGACTTTTACCATTTTAAAATTTTTTAGATAAAACAAAAAAAATTATATATTTAAGAAAAAATATATTTAAAATTAAGAAATAAGAGACATAATTAAAATAAAAAAATCATTAAATGCAACAAAAATTTATAATTAACTCTACTGAAATTTAAATAAAATCAAAGTGAAATAGTTAAACTAAATCCAAAATTAACAATATTACAAAAAGTAAGTTTACAGTTTTATTTTTTCAAACATCTGAAGGTAAAATATAAAAAATTATTATTGCCAAATATATATTTAAATAAAAAATTCTTTAAAATAAAATAATATATATTTAAAAATAATCTTTATGGGCCATACACAAGAATATTCATAATTGACTTAGAAGAGGATTTTCAAGGATTAATGCCACATAGATTATTGTGGTGTTCATTGTGGTGAAATCCGGCGAAGTTTAATAGGATTAGTATCTCCAGTCATGAACTTAAGCTTCTCCCCAAAGCTTTTATAAAATCATAGGGGGTTTTTTTTATATCTCTAATCATGATTTCACAAAATACAAAAAAAATGAAAGTATTTCACATTTAATTACAAATAACTAATTTTGGCAAGAATGCTTTTGATCAAAAACTAAGGTGACAAAAAAATTCAGTAACTTGTTTGACATTGCAGTGTAGTTGAAGAAAATGAAACTTGTATGCCCACAAACTTGTTTGAGAAAAAATAAAATATATGTTTGACAAAATATGTATAAGAGATATGTGTGCATAACATCATTTTTCTACATTCTTTTGTTCACAATTCTTTTAGCTACATGTATCCATAACTCTTCCATCCATGATTGAAAATGTTTATTTTCTATAACTTTTTCAATTTGAATATCAAAGACCACAAAAAAAATTATAATTTGTTATTTCTAACTTGTTAGTTAAAATTTTTTATTTATGTTAGAAATCTTGATTCATTAGAACATATAACAATCTTTTTAACCACACAATCCATGTCTACAGTGATTCCATCCACATTTACCTTATTACGTTTTTCAAATAAAAAACTCATATCCACACGATAGTTGTATAAAAGTTAAAGTATTATATATATATATATATATATATATATATATATATATATATATATACATATCAAATGGAATGTCAAAACCTAGAGAATACAAAATTATAATTTATATACTAAAGGTATTTGTTTTATATATTTTAAAATCAAATGTAGACCCAAAACATATCATAGATGTAAAATAAATAATAATGATTTAAAACTTAAACTTGAAAACATACCACATCTTTCTTATCTCATTCGTTCCTTTTTTTCATTTAGTTGTCGATCAATGATTCAGATTGGAAACTAATTATCGTCATTAACTAGTCATAATCCTAACTAACTCTTAACTAAATTCATTAACACATCTTACACAAGGGCAACATCATCCATAAAACACCTTGGGTTCCGCAAATGTGCGTCTCATCCTCTATGTGCCCCTAAGTGTAAACTAAAAATGACTTAATGCACTCTTTTGTCATTTATGGAACTCAAATAATGTACCGTAATCAGATGACTTGAAAGAAAGAAACACAAAAACTGAAAGCCAGTAGGTACCAAAGAAAATATCTAAACAATCAGGTAAAACAGAATATAAAATGGAACAACCATAAGAAAGATATAACTTAGGAAGCAACATTAGTGAGTTGTGGAGAAGGTTAAGAATGAGATGACAATTCCTTAGACAAGAGCGAAGACATCCATCTTGAACAATTTCTTGCCACATACAATTGATGAAAGTGGTTGCTTATAACAATGTAATCAATTTTATGGCCCATATAAGAAATGCGTTTAAAGAAAGACAAATCGGCAAAGGAAAATACTTAGTCAATTTTTCTCCAATAAATAAAGAGAAAGTCACTGAAGGATGATTCATTCACAAATACACAAAATAGATAGAGAACTAAAAGTTTATAGCTTTAATGTTTTGAACATTGTTCTTGAAATTTCATCGTCTTTTAGCCGATTTCAATACTCTTTTCTTGTAACTCATTGTGATTTCTTCAGTAAGCGTCTTTTAAATAACCGACCATTGGATTCGATATTTCATATCAAACACACTAAATTCAGATTCAACAATAATGATGGTTGAGAAAAGGAGATTTCAATACCACTTTTCCATAGAATATGTCAAGTGAGAGCAAGCTACAATGCCATAAGATCTTTTCTCACAACATCAGGTATCTTGGTCTTTGACCCATTGGAAATGATCCTGCTGGCAGAGGCGAATCCCCCCACCCCCGCCACTCCATCGCCTCCCTCCTGGTTTGTTCAGATTTTAAATTCCAGGTGTGATGTTTAGCAAACACATGAGATGATCTTTGTTCCTACTTTTGAAGAAATCTGCAAGTTGTTCTTCAAACTCAACCCCAATATATCCCCAGGGGCTGGTGGGTTAACTTCGGATTTCTTCAAAGGATCTTGGGAAACAATTGGTGAAGAGGCAGTCATCTCTGTTCAACAATTCTTCTCTTCAAGCTTTCTTCCAGCTGCAACAACTCAACAATCTTGTCACTAGTATCAGAATTCTGGCTAATTCCCTTCTTGAACACTGTTTACTAAGTCATCTCTTGGTTGCTGGTATCAAGGCTAAAACCCATGCTGCAACACCTGATTCTTTCGTGCCAAACTGCATTTGTCAAAGACCGGTTGCTTGTTGAAAACACAATACTTGTTAGTGAGATAATACATGATTATCACAAGAACAAAGGGTCAAAGAAAATCACCATTAAAGTCTACATTGCAAAGGATTCTGATACACTCTCCTGGAAATTTCTCTTCTCATGCCTTGAAAGTCTACACATTCTAGCAAAATTCATCTCCTTGCTCAGAGCATGCATATGCACAACAAGCTTCATGGTCGACTATAATGGCACAATTTCAGGTTACTTTAAGGGAAAGAGAGGGTTAAGACAAGGTGACCGTTTGTCCCCTTACCTATTTTTGATTGCAATGAACTGCCTATCTTTTATGCTAAACAGTGCAGCAGCACAAGGGAATATCCAGTACCACTCAAAATGCAAGAAGATGAAGCTAAGTCACTTCTCTTTTGCTGATGACTTGCTGATTTTCATTGATGGTTCCTTCGACTTGGTTCAAAATGTGCTTCAAGTCCTCCATGATTTCGAACAGCGGTATGGTCTAGCAGTCAGCATCCTGAAAATAAGTTTTTATGCATCAGGAATGAGTCAACTAGAAAAAAAACAATACAAGCATCTACTGGCATGTCTTGTGGAACCTTACATGCAATACCTTGGATTTCCATTAAATTCTAGGAAGCTGAATCTGGCCAATTGCGAGCCCCTCAATCACCAAGGGAAGTCAAGACTATCCTCTTGGTCCGTTAAATCTCTTTTCGTTCTTAGGAAGACTACTCTTGATAAAAATGGAAATAGCGGGAATAACTACATTTTGGTGCTATGATTTCATCCTGCCAAAGGACTGTATAAAACGGATCAACTCTCTTTGTAGTACATTCCTATGGAAAGGAGACATTGAAAGTCACAATTCAGCGAGAGTAGTTTGGGACAAAGTAGTACTTACGAAAAATCAAGGAGGGCTGGGAATTAGAGATCTTCACACTTGAAACAAGGCTTGCTGTCTCAAACTGGTTTTGATGATGTTCTTTCGTGTTGGTTCTGTATGGGTGGCGTGGTTTAAGGAGGTTATTCTTAGAGGATCAATCCATAACTACTGGACTACTAAGCCAAGCTCTTCATACTCTTGGCTAGCAAACAAACTCCTTAAGCTAAAGGATGTAGTCTTTCCTCTCATCAAACTGCGACTGGAGAATGGAGTTTCTACAAGATTTTGGTTTGTCAACCCCTTTGGGAACTTGTCAAATTTTCTAACCAACATATGCTCCACAAAGGACATATTACTTGGATGGGGTCTTCAGGTCTCTCCTCTATGTGTTCTTTGTAATTCATCAATAGAATCCCATAACCACTTGTTCCATGAATGTCCCCACAGCTATGATCTTTGGTCTCTAACTGCAACACGGTGTGCACGGGTTTCGTTTGTTGGCTGGAATGGCACTATCGCTCAGATGATTGCTCTTCCTCGAGGTAAATCTCGCACCAACCTCTAACACTACTCACTTTCCTAGCCTGAAAATTGACAATTTACTGTACGTGGAGTGAGAGGAATACTCGCATGCACCCAAACACCTTTCGATTAGTGGATGAGGTTTTTGCAGTTATTGATCGCCAATTGAGAAATAAGATTCAGAGCTTTAGAGAAACTAACTTGGTCCTCTCTTCTGCGATGATTCAAGCATGGATTTAGAGACTTAAATATCACTCCACTGCTCCCGATCATTACTGCCTCCATATCTTTGTATTTTGTTACTGCATCGTCAATCGTCCCTTATCTTCATCTCTCTATTTTCTTTCACTTGTTGGGTTATACTAGAAAAAGGTTTTACTATTATGAGTTTCAGGAATGGGCTGGGCCCTTGTAATTAAAGCCACAAGTCGTAAACTCTTTCTTTCCCTCTTTTATTTAATTTTATGAAAGCCTTAATTACAAAAAAAATTAAAAAAAAAATAATGATAGTTTGGTTTATGCCACTACATGTGAACTTTCCCTAGAGAAAAGGAACAAAACAAGAAATAGATGAATTGAATAGAAATTTTGACTGTTTCTTTGGGTATCCACATGTAGGCCTGAGACTTATTATCCGAGATCCAAATATGATCCGAGATCCGATCCGGATCCGCTCCAAAAATCTGGATATCCAGAGGTGCTGAATCCGGATAGTAAATGTTGGATCCGTCAAAACCGAATCCGGATATGGATATCTTGAATTTTTAGTCCGAATATCCGGATCCCTAATTTTTATTGATAATTATTTCAAAATAGTAATATATATATATATATATATATATATATATATATATATATATATATATATATATATATATTAATTTTATTTATTATATTTTCATTTGTATAATAACAATATATATGTATAATTTTATATAAATTTTGTAAAAGTACATTGAAATAATTAAAAGCATTATATATTTTTTTACTTTTAAATTATTTTTAATATTTTATATATATTAGAATTAATTAGTTTATTTTAAAAATTCAAATTTGGATCTAGATATCCGCCGGATATTACAAGTTTTAGAAGGATATCTGACATCCGGATATTCGTGAACCCTGGATCCGGATAATGATAATAAAAACATGGATCCGCTGAATAAGGATTCGGACCCGGACACCCAATTCGTCGCAGGCCTAACCAATGGTTATATCGATTCCAAATTTGTATATAATTCATTTATTTCTTATTTTGTTGACTTCTCCTGGTCGTGCACGTAAATGTGTATAGCCTGTCACCTTCCTAGTTCCTTACACTTTATTTTAAAAAGGAAAATGAGGGTCATTGATAAATGATAAAGTAAAAAAGTGGTGGTTGGATGAGAAGAAAGTCTCAGTGATGAATTCAGCTCCTAAAATGAAACATGACGTGTTCTTAAGTTTCAGGAGCAAAGACACTCGTGACAATTTCGTTAGCCATCTATACGACTGTCTACGTAGAAAACGGATCCAAACCTACTTATTTGACGAACTACCAAACGAAGAGAGATATGAAGCGACCTTGAAAGCAATCTTCTAAATTTCAAGAGTTTCAGTGATTGTGTTTTCTGAAAACATTGGGGATTCTAAATTTTGTTTAGATGAAGTTGTAGCTATCTTGAAATACAAAAAGAGGTTCGGTCAGATTGTGATACCTGTCCTTTACCATGTTGATCCTGTCGACATTGAAAATCAGACAGGAAGCTTTGGAGAAGCCTTTGCTAGGCGACAGGATAAAGCCGAGCAGCTTAAAGAATGGAGAGATGGTTTTACAGAAGCTATTAATCTCCTCGGATGGTCTACTTCCCCCTCGAGGTATGACTCTAATTCATACTTTCCATTAAAATGCTTTTAGACTCTAATATATGTCCTTCTTTTTTCCAGCGATGAGGAGATGTTGGTGAATGAAATAGCTCTTGACATCGAGAGCAAACTTCTAAGAGCGTCAAGAACAAAGGTTCTTTTTAATATGAAGTTATTAGACCATCATTATCCTGGAAACCCATGTGGGTTTCCAGTTTTTTTTTTTTTCTTTCATTAAAAAAAAAAAATTAAAAAGAGAACCAATCGCGGACCGCCATGTGTCAGTGGGGCCCGCGCACAGTACTAAAATTTCACCAGGATCGATTCTTATCTTGCAGCTTTGGCAACCGGTTTTTAAAAAAAAAGTGGGTCCCACGGTGGGACCCACCACTAAGAAACCCCCTAATAAACCCCGTTAAAGATGCCCTTAGGTTTTGTAGTTCACAATTGTTGACCAAAAAGGATTTGAGATTGAGTGAATCGACTTGATGTTATAATTAGATCATTTAATTCCTTCAATAGTACTCCCTCCGTTCCGAAAAGATTCATGTTTTAAAAAATAATTTCGTTTCACAAAAATATTTTTTACATCTTCAATACGTTAATTAATGGTTAATTGCAAATTTTAAAGTGTTTATTGAAATATTATTGATTAAAAATTATACAAAATAGTTAACTATAAAATATAATACATTGAAAATTAAAATATTATATGTTTTCTTAATTAGTATGAAAATTAAAACACACATCAATTTGAAACATAGGGAATATTTTAGATCATTTAATTATTTCAAAGATGTGAGAGCCGTATTAAGCTCTTGTCTTGTTCTCATACATGTCATAATTGAATGGTCTCTAGTCATCACCAACTTCATGTTGGAAATACCTTCCTGTGTCTTCGACCAGATCTCTTCTACTAATAAACCTTTGTATGCGTTGGCTGCAATGTCAATGTCACTTTTATCTTGTCTACTTTGCCTCATAGATCTCTTTCATAAAGGCCGAGTTGAGAGAGTTGTGTGGAGGTGGAGTTTGCCCATTCCTTGGTTTCACTATCCAACTCAAAAATTAAAGAGATTTGGTAGCTTTCAAGATATCGTTGGGTTGGTTTGCGCCTTGTGTCAAACCATTCTCACAGCGGTTAACTATTCATTCATCACACATAATGCTGATTCACCCATTAAGTTCTCGGTTTGGCCAATCATGTTTGCTCTTGGTTTACTTTGCACTTTGTTTATCAAAAGAGCTAGCTAGTTATTTTTCTTGTTTTATGCGTAGTTTAACTCTCTAAGAGGCTGAACTCGAACACTCAATGCGTTTGGTATCAAAATATTTTGTTCTTATTGTTCATGTGTAACATTTAAGATTTGCTTATGATTCGTAGTTGAGACTTGGGTTGACTATTTGATGATTCTTCCAAATTAATACTTAGATTTTAACGTTTTTTTTTTAACAAAGATTTTAAGTATTTAATCCAAAATATTGAATGACTTAAAATAAAACTCTAAGAGCAGGATTAACCTGGGTTTCTTAAGGTGGAGTTTTTAGCTTTTCTAAAATACGTTTCTTAGTTTTTAACTAAGAAAACCTAAAAACTGTCTCTTAAATAAGAACCATAAGAGACGTCTCTTAGCGGGAAAAATGTAAAAAAAAAAACCAATTTTACTTTAAGAACTCAACTTTAAGACATCCAGGTTAATCATGGCCTAAACACTAAAATAGACTTGAAAAATCCAAAGCATAGATAACGACGGACATGCATTTTTTTCATCATGAAGTGTGCAATTTACTTGATTACCTTAGTTATGTTTTTGAATAAATCGATGACGAGTACAGTAACCAAGATCACCACTTGAATGTATCGTCTTCTGCAAACTCTAAAGGGCAGTTGCGAACGAGGAGAGCCATCTGAAACACACTTGAAAATAAGTAAAAATTTATCGCATGAATCCAAAGAAATACTCTAATTTAATAACTAGAATTTGAGACTAAATAGTGAAAATCTTTAGCATTACAATAAGAATTTTTTAATCAAAATTCACAAACATTACCCAAATTCAAAACACTCTTCTTAATATTTTTATAGCACACAATTGTTGGGACCAAATCCCACTCGGCCCATAGTATTTATCCAAAGAATGTGGGAGGTCAAAGTTGGTAGCCGATCTATTTGGCTTTGACCTAGACAAAGAAGGATGTTGAGTAGGAGATCAATAAAGCTAATATTGTTTGATTGAAACTTATCAGCGAATATAACAGATGGCCCTGATATTTGCGGCAACGCGAATCAAACAATCATGAGATCATCGGGATCAAGTGAACAAGCATAGGAGAAGATATCGGAAGACAGTAAAAGTAAGAATGAATATAAAAAGAGAAAGAGCAATAGAGGAGCATGGACATTCGCATTTGCATACACACACACACTCTAAACATCAAACTCTCCACAAACACATCAACTTCTCTTTTTCATTCTTAATGCTCTAATTTTGTCATTCTCATTTACACTAGTGATCTTGTAAACCAATATTCATCAATACAATCCATTATCATCAACTCAAACTTGTTTACATTGTTGTTATTCTAAGAAATTTGTGTTATAGTTCTTTTTCCCTAATCTATGACAAATAAACACTCTCAAATACTTCGTGGGTTTTAGGATCCACATTTTGGCGCCAACTGTGGAGAAAATAAAAAATGCATCATTACTAAGAACCCGATCCAAGGTTTGTAAACACGACAATAGATCCCTCTCTTACGTCTTCCGATAGAAATGAAACATGCCACGATGTTTTCGATCTTACTAGGCTTGAAACAAGAAACGAATCTGATATCTTGCTCACTAGTTTGGAGCAAATCGAATCAACCATGACCAATGTAATACGAGTCTTCCACATCGAACATCAATGACCCCTAACGATTCAGCATCTTACACTATCTATGATCTCCCAGCCTCTCGAGTATGGAGCCGCCACAACAACAGACCGATAGGAGATGATCTCAGTACTTGACCCATAGCACCAAGGCCGATATCACCCTTACCACCACAGCATACCCTCGAAGAAATGGCCTAGCTTTAACGTATGCTTCCCATCCTTTTAGATAAGTCTCAAAGTAGGAGCTCGATTAACAAACTGTTCTCAGTCGCCTAGAAAAAACGAGAAGTGTCTCGTAGGAAATTGAGCTGAAATAACCGAGCCCCCAGGGAACAGACCCGAAGCAATATATACCAGCCCCATGCCTCGAATGTGGCTGGACTACCCAAGGTTTCTTGGTACTCCAGAGTTTTCTAGTTCCCAATCTGTCTGTTTATAGATCGTGAACATCATGAACAATGGCTCGATCTGGAAAAATCAATTGCAGTTTGAGCTTTAGTAGGCTAGACAGAGTCTGAACTAGAGATCACGAGCACGAAAAATCCTGCCAGCTCTCTCCTGGATCAACGTAACCGAGGGAAGACCTAACCCATGACAACAAGGGAAAGCCCAGAGCTTTCGAGCTCCCAATAACCCAACAGATCCTGGTTGCACATCTGGCTCAAATAGCTAGATTCGCACAAAAAGAACCCCAGCTACAAATAACGTCACTCAAACCCAGGAGGGTAGACCCAATAAGAATCATTGGCGTCGTAGCTTTCCAAAGTTATATTGAGAAAATAATGCCAAGTTACGAAAACGACCCATTCATGCACATGGCAACGTGCTCTGCTCTAGAATATATTGTGTTATAGAAAAAAATCAGTGCACTCCTTTCATAAATCGAATAGCAAGCATACGACTGCACAACATAGAGAAAATCTTTGTTTCCCAGAATATCCGGGAACACAAACACAAAGGCACACGTTTGGGCCTTCCGCCCAGCTGTATTTCGAGCCATTTAACCAATGAATATAAAGAATCAAGCTATTGCTCCTTCTTCGCCAAAAACTTAGCCAGTCTAGCACTAGAGTGGTTTGAAGGACTCGAAGGGAATTCCACTGATGATTTCACCCAACTCGCTTTGCCTTCCTGAATCATTATTCAGTGTTCTTTGAAACAAGAGGTTCAAAAGCATATTTAAGGAATCTAAAACAATCGTCAATCGAACCATTAAGGTCGTATATCACACGGTTAGGGATATAAAAGCTAGATTCCCATACCTCAACGAGGCAGTAGCCCATGTAGACCTCAAGAACGGAGTTTTTGATTCTCATCTAGATTTGGGGAAAAGATGTAAGCAAGAGCGCTGACATCTTTGGACGATGCCCTTCATTGTGATATGTTTTTGTGATATGTTTCATGAGGTAGAACTGCTAAATCGTTTTATCGTCTGTTTTTATCATTGGTTGTTATAATTCCGTATAGCTTTCCAAACCACCTCTTATTTGGATAATGAAATAACTTTTTCATTAAAAAAATATTGTCATTTTTATTTTAAAATTGAAGAATTCTATAATAAAAATTTTATTCCAATGCCTTTTTGTAAAATATCAATTTGTAAATGTAGAATAAAAAATGCTATTTTCCTATATAAATAGAGAAAAAATAACAATTTTTATTTTAGTTAAGTAACAAAAATAACTTGGAAGTTGGAACAGTTTTGTCTTCAAATGCTATTGTAGAGACAGAAAAAAAAAAGGTTGGAGATGATGTTATATCTGCAAATTAGTCATGCAAACTACCTTAGGTATCAAAGTTTCCTAGATTCTACAGTAACCAATTAGACAAAAAAACCAGAAAAATATAAATAGAGTTACAAAAAAAAACAAAAGATAATTTACAGATAATATGAAAATGACAACAAAACTAGGCAAACCCAATGAATACCCTTGTTCTTTTTTTTCTGCTACAGTCAATTCTTTTAAGTCTCATCGCGGTCCAGAGAGCTCGATAGCTTCAATTATAAACGAATTCTCTTCATGACCATTACTGTAATTCCTAGAAACACTAGGACCTCTAGCTTCATACGCACTTTGTGTCTGCTCATAACCATATTGTTCCACTAAACCTTCTAGAACCTTCAAAACTTCAGACATCCTCGGTCTTAAACTCGGATTTGGCTGTGTACAAAGCAAAGCCAACTCCACAACTTCCTCCAACACCAAATCATCAAACTGTCCCTTCAAATCTCTGTCCACCATCTCTGCATATCTCTTCTCTGCTTTCAATGTCCTTACCTGATTCAAAACAGCCAAAACACTTTGATTCAATACCTTATGCAAGTCAAAGAATGTAATAGAAAGATTCAATTACTTTTGACTTACCCAACTCAATATCATTCCTTTTCGAATCTGACCATTGACTGGATCAACCATCTTATGACCCGTTACAAGTTCAAGAATCAGTATCCCGAATCCGAAAACATCGGTCTTCTCTGAAGACTGTCCTGTTGAAAGGTACTCAGGAGCAATGTGTCCAATGGTTCCTCGAACTGCTGTAGTGACATGTGAATCTCTCTGGTCTAAAAGCTTTGCTAGACCAAAGTCTCCAACAATGGCTTCAAAGCTTTCATCAAGTAGTATATTTGCAGCTTTGACGTCTCTGTGAATTATCTTCGGATTGCATTGCTCATGCAAGTAAACAAGTCCTCGAGCTGCACCTAGTGCAATGCATATCCTTCGGTTCCAGTCTAGAGACGGCTTATCTCCATAACTATCTGAATAAAACCCATAACAATGTCATCTTTTTAGATAAATGGAAAGAAGAACAAAATGAAAAGTGTTATAAGTGTAACCTCTCAAGCGATCAGCAACACTTCCATTTGGCATATAAGGATACACGAGCATTCTCTCTTCAGGGGTCATACAGAAACCAAAGAGGCGTAGTAGATTACGATGAACAGCTAAACCAATCATCTCAACTTCTGTTTGAAACTGAACTTCTCCTGTATAGTTCGGATCTTTCAACCTTTTAACCGCTACAACGGTTCCGTTTGGGAGGTAACCTTTGTAAACCATCCCGAATCCTCCTTGTCCAAGAATGTTCTTTGGACTGAAGTTGCTTGTCGCGGATTGTATCTCGCGGAAACTGAACCTTTTCAGATGTCCTATTTCAAATTCATAGTCTTGTTGCACTGTGACATCCATAAAAGGCAGCAGCGTTTAGCAAAAGTCTTGACAATGGCAGACGCAAAGATAGTTTTGTAGAGACAGACTTACCATATGATCTTGAGAGGCGTGATCGATGCCAAAGCACCCAGAAGAAGAAGAACATTAGAGAGATGATGAATGCGACAATAATGCCAAATGCAAAAGACAGCACTAAGCTGTGATGTTTGCTATCATCCTTTTCAGACAACCCTGATGCTGCAGATCAATTACCACAAGTTAAAACTGTTCATGTTTTATACCGAAAGAGCTTATTTTTCAAGACAACATACCATTCCTCACAGGTGTAGCATCTGAGCAAAGCTCTAGGGAAGCTGAACCACAAAGGAATGCATTCCCTACAATCCTACAACAAGTACACTTCATCAAGAAGCTTTTCACATAGTTTATAATGTGTGTTTTTGGGCATATCTTACCTATAGTCTTTTGCTAATATACGCGGTGTTGGTCCACTTAGATTGTTGAAAGATAGATCCCTATTCAAGTTTTTCATAAGAAACAATAGTCTTTAAAGAAACAAACAATATATGAATACTAAGTTGTTAAAGTGTAATGTTAGGTAGAGCAAGACATACAAGAAAGAAAGACCTGAGAGGCCAGCAACAAGCTGAGGGATTCGCCCTGATAAAAGATTTCTGCTGAGCCGCCTATAAGATTTGTAAGATATTAACAAACCACAAGATTATCTAAATCAAGAACCATTGTATCAGAACTCACAAGTAGTTTAGGTGAGTTAGGAACCCTAAAGAAGCTGGGATTTTCCCACTAAACCGGTTCCCAGAGAGATCAAGAGTCTTAAGCTCAGAGAGTTGGCCTAGCTCGGAAGGTATTGGACCGGTTAACTGGTTATTCTGCAGTAACCTACAAACATTAACCAAGTTATACGCCATTGGATTCATTCTTGGTCTTCGAAGATTAAACACCTACTCACAATGTATGAAGATGAGTAAATTCTCCAATGTTTGTTGATATAGTCCCTGATAACCCCTTACTAGCCATCTCTCTGCGTAAAAGAGATCCAATAAACATTTCAAGAAGAAGATAAAGAAGAGACATTTGGTGTGGTGTGTGATGATACTTACAGAGAAACAACGAAACCTTCAGCAGAGCAACCAACCATGTTCCAAGTACAAGGATCAACTGAGTTTATATCCCATCCAGACAAAACCTCTGTTTCATCTTTCATCTTGTTCTTCACTGACATTAACGCAGCCACTACAAGAAGAAAGAAACAAAAGCGTAAAAACCTTTTTCCACTATTGATTTGTCCTGAAAAAAGAAAAACATTACCTTCATAGTTAACTCCCTTTGGAGATAAGAGACTATCCATGGCGTAAACAGAATCATAAGCCCAGAATATTAAAAACATGAACTTTATCACAATCTCCATTTCAAGAGAGATAACAAGTTTTCTATCTTTCAATGTTTTAATCGTTTTGCAGCAATTATTTGTCTGCTGGGTTCTTTGCCCCATTGTCTAGGGCAAACCAAGAACGCCATTAAAACCAATAAAGCTAACATTTTAAAAATACATTTAATTCATTAAATTATTTGGTGGCCCGGTTGGGGTTTCTGAGTTATGAGTTTGAATCAAGTGAAGAAGAAGAAGACAAATTTAAAAAAGATTGAAGATTAGTTATGGAAGCGAGATATCCTCGAGATTGTCAAAGGAGTGTTCCCCCTTGTCTTTATGACTTTCTTTTCTTCTCTGTCTGAATCTCGAGTCACTGACACAGTGCGTGAGAGTGGATCCTCTGTGATCAAACCTACGAGAAGAATTGGTACATTCGCGCTTTGAGCTTAATGATTGCTACACTCATATGCTTACCTATGCATCCACAGAAACATTACCTGTGTTTCTTTTTATAATTACATATTTTATCTGACAACAAAAGAGATAAAAAAATTATAGAAGTAAGAAAAGGAGAGTAATTACATTTAATTAACATTGGTTTACATCATCTACATCATCATATAATCTTTATTTCTATTACATATGATAATTAACTTCAACATATGCAATATCAATAAACAACTTTACAGACAACGAATCTAAAATGTAACTCTTCCATTAATATTTGATCGATTCTACATGTGTGATATCTTAGATGGACATATTCTCTGTATAGCACACGATTACAACGAATGGCTTTGTTTGTAACACTATGAAACCTCTAAGAAGTTTTGCTTGTTATAATTTATAAAAAATTATATCATCTGGGAATCGAACCCTAAATCTAATGTAGAAACCTTTTAAAACTTGAGCACTACGCCATAGTGCTTTCACAAAAAGAGTAATTACATTTAGATTGTGAATGTGAATTGGTTTATTTGCATAACATGTAAACGAACCACATTTTAAGTTTTCATCCAACTTTATTTTTTTGATAAATGAAATTTTCATTTAATAACAACAAGAAAACTTTGTATAAATTTTATTAAAACACACAATGCATTTTATATTGTATGTTTTGTATGGTTATAATAGTAATATATTATCAATATCTATCGTGATCAAATACTTTTTAAAATTAAATAAACATATTTAATTTTTTGTCAAAAAATAAATATATTTAATTAATTTACAAAATAATTGAAAAACTATTGAAATCTTAATAATATAAAAGTAATTAACTAAAATCATGTCTATTATATTTATATTGCATTTGTCATTGTTATCATTAAATTTTTCATACAAGCTAAATTTGTTTTGTATAATGTTTGTGTCTTTACAAACCACCTTTATTAATTATACCAATTATGCTTCATCTAATTATTTATTTGGTACCATTTACCTTTCCAAACTGAAGCCCAGAAGTATTTAAATCGTTTTAGATATTAAACTTCTAACACAAATAATAATATTACTAGATTTTGACATATGCATCCGCACGAGCGTGTGCTTTAACTTTTATATACATAAATATATTTGTTGTACATAAATATATTTGTTGTACATAAATAGTGTTAGATTAACGTTGAACTATTATTTGTACTGAATATTATTTTATTTTTGTTGTATACTTTTTGTTTTTATAAGTAAGATGTAATACTGTGTTTTTAAATAAATCAAATTGATTACATATATATATATATGCTAATTTATCATATTAAGATCGAGCGAAGTATGGATATTACTTTGTAAATTAGTTGAAATATAGATTTTAAGAATTATTCAAGAATATTGATTAGATTGTATTCGTTATAACACAGAGGACGAAGGAACAGAAGAATAAGACAATGAGACGAACATGGCACAGATGGTATACTCTTTGACAAAGCATGAGGAATGCCTCGCTTGTGGAAGTTAAAACACAAACAATAGGAGAAACAATCCAAAGTTAATTAAAAAAAAAAGCATGCGTCTCTTTTACACATGTGTGTGTTTTTCGTCTGTTGATTTGTGTAGGGTTAAGTACGACATAATGTAATCTAGTTCCGGTTAGACCGTCATGTTATTCGAGTATGAATTAAACAAGTCTCCTTCTATTCGAAGTGTGAAATAAGAAATGGCTCAATGTCTTTTTAGTTTCGAGTTTATGCTGTTTTCATCCTTCCTTGGATGTCTGAAACTTATATTAGCTTTGAATCTAATGGGACTGAGTTTATTATAATGTCTCTTTTAGCTGAATTTGATTTCTTAATACTATAGGATTGAGCAAAGTCCTACACATCTTAATCCATCTGCCATAGATGCTAGAGTGAAATATTTATCTGCGATAGGAACAGCTGAGGTAAATTATCTATAAGCTTTAATCGTTGCTGTACCTTCTCACATGCTTCACGGCTCTATCTGACCCGTCTTTACTTTAAAAAAGGGTTTAATCAGACAAATATCAATAAACTGTTACAGCTTCTATGCATTCAAATGCAACGTGCTTCGAGAACCGGTCAAGCTATCGGTAGAGACTCTTTCCTCTCTACATGAGTCATATAATCATATTTACTAGTACTAGTGTTGGTCTAATCTCAGTTTATGAATATATAGGGACATATCACATTCCCGCTTGTCTTGGACCTCTCCATGTTCTTACTATCACAGTTAGGGATGTTATATAAGGTTATCCAGCTCAGTCCGGTCCCATATAATTTAAACTCAGTCCTAAATTGATGAGGGCCTCAAGTCAGTAGCTGGACCACCAACTCATGAGATCAACCATACAATACAATAGAGGCAGCAGAGACATAGGTTCATTCAAAGAGGCTTATATAAGTAACCATGAGGAGTTTAGCCATGAAACCAATTTCTATAGATTCCCAACTCAACCAGAGCATGCGGCGAATTGGTTTCCTACCAAAAGGATTAATGTTTTAGGAGATATGTCATTTACAAGTTAGGCTACCTACGCTGCATCTAAACTGGTTCTATTTAAGGAAAGACATTCTTTTCTTAAAGAGTGTACAACTCAAACTCGAACCACATCTTTTATAACCAATCAAATTGCCATATAGATTATTAGATAAAAAATATTAAAAAAATTAACAAAAAACAAAATAACTACAGAAAATAATGAACCCCAACTTTAACGTTAACACCACTAGGAAACCCATGAATCTAAATCTTAAACCCTAAATCTAAACCTTAAACCCAAACTCTAAATCCAAATCCTATACCCAAAATTCTAAACCCTAAACTCTAACTCCTAACCCAAACCCAAACCTTAAACTCTATAAATCCTAAACCCAAACCTTAAACTCTATAAATCCTAAACCCAAACCTTAAAACCTATAAGTTTTAAACCCAAATCCTATACCCAAAACTCTAAACCCTAAAACTTAACTCCTAAACCCAAACCCCAAATCCTAGGGTTTAAGTTTAGGATCTAAGGTTTAGAGTCTAAGGCTTAGGATCTAAAGTTTGGTTTTAGGTTTAGGGTCTATGGTTTGGGGTTTAGAGTGTAAGGTTTAAGTTTATATTTAGGGTTTAGGGTTTAGAAATTTAATTTAGGGTTAGAGTTTAATTAGCAACAATGTTTGAAATAAAAATTAAAATTTTTTATTTAATAATCTACGTGGCAGTTTGATTGGTTATAAGAAATGTGGTGAATTTAAAGGTTTACCTTACGGGGTGAACCTAAGTATTTTTCCTCAAACTCACGTGTGGAGACCAGAAGATCATTCATTACATTTAATTCCAGTTAGAGAGTTTCTACCATGCACCAGATCATATTGGATTAAGGAGATTCCTTCACACCAAGAGTTGCCATATTTGGACCAGACTTGCAATGAAACCCAACTGCTAGTTTTCCACACTCTTGAATGTGATTTGGCAATTTGTTTCATCAACCAGAGGCTCCCAAAGGCTCGTAGAATCTTCCCAAAGTTTTCCAGATACAAGAAATTCATTACCTTTCCATTCTGGCCGAGATTTGATCAATTAAAAGCCAACGGCTAGTTATTTCTTAAATTCAACATGTTTCTATTTTTCTTAGCTTTTTAGATCATTGTACTGAATATTATATATGCTCATTAGTTCTCTCATTGTCACCCATGAATTTTATACCTAAGAACTAATAAAGTTTTCAGTTTATTTTCTTCAAAGCCTTTGTTTCTTTGAGTTATCTTTATCATCAAGCCTTGTGTGGATTCACTAGTCTAGGTGATAGGCGATTGAGGCTGCTTGTGGATTCAAGTATTCTCCTTCGTAGTTGATTGTCAACAAACCGTTCTATCAGTATCATCATCAACACTTCCATCAAACCAGTTTTAAAGTCAATTAGATCGATTGTACAAACAACCCTCTTGTTGGATCGTCCATCATCTTTGATCCAAGGATATTGTGAGCCTTTGACAGCTTAAGCTTACATCATAAATGAACCATAACTCTTTTAGAACCCATCAAAATATGTAAAACGGAGTTTAACCTTTTTCAACCCTTTCAAAACCTTTTATTTTTCTAGGTGAATATATTTTATATAAATCAATTTTACGGGTTTCGTGGAAAAACTCGATTTTACGATTTTTGGTGGGAAAACTCAGTCTTACGGTTTCGTTGGTAAAACTCGATTTTGCAATTTTGCAGGAAAACTCGATTTTGCAGGAAAACTCAATTTTTCGGGAAAATTCAATTTTACGGTTTTTGCGGAAAAACTCAATTTTACGGTTTTCGTGGGAAATCTCAATTTGACGGTTTTGGTGGCAAATCTCAATTTGACCGTTTTGGCGACGAAACTCGAATTTTCGGTTTGGACGAAAAAACTCGATTTTGCGGTTTTGGCTGAAAACTCGATTTTGTGCATTTGGCGGGAAAATTTGATTTTACGGTTTTAACGAGAAAATACACTTTTGGGGTTTGGCGTGAAAACTCAATTTTCGGTTTTGTGGAAAACAAGATTTTATGATTTTGGCGAGAAAGTTCGATTTGTGGTCTTGATGGAAAACCTCGCTTTTATTGTTTTGGCGCGAAAACTCAATTTTATTGTTTTGGCGGAAGAACTCGATTTTATGGTTTTGACGGGAAAACTCGATTTGCGGTTTTTACGGGAAACCTTGATTTTATTGTTTTAGTGGGAAAACTTCATTTTACGGTTTTGGTGGAAAACTCGTTTTGATGAAAAACTCAGAAAAATTAGTTTTGCCATGTTGACGGAAAACTTTGTTTTCACGATTTGACAAAAAAACTCAATTTTATAATTTTGGAATGAAAAATAATTTTTGAAGTTTTAACCCTACAACAAAATATTATTGTTTACCAAAAAAATAAATAATTATTTTATTGGGTCCAACCATTTCAAAACTCTTTAATTTTTTTAACTCAGTCTTAAACTGGCCATAAATACCTAATGAGTAATGCTAGAGTTAGAGCTTTTAAATCATTTGGATGGATTGGACTAACCATAAATCTAGGAACCCTATATAACATCTCTAGTCAGAGTACTTAAATCGAGACACATCAAGAAACAGAGTCATGTATAGACTTGTTACAGAGGAGCATTGTGGTATGATCGGAAGTGGACACTACTGTTTATAGAAGTGTGAGACTAGCATCGAGTAACAAAATTTATCAAATTATACCATTGAAGTTCTACTGTTTATAGAAGTGTGAGACTAGCATCGAGTAACAAAATTTATCAAATTATACCATTGAAGTTCTGTGTTCAGATCTGCGCCATGGTGGATCTATTTGGGCCCAACATGTGGGCTGTGAAACTATTTGGGCCGAATATGTGGGTTGTAAAACTATTTGGGCCCAAATCTGGGCCATGGCCCGTATTGACAGCTCTAATCCTTCTTCCTCTGCGACGTGTTTATCTCTCTCCCAATTTCCTCCCAAGAAATTGATTGCAATGTTCTAGTCAGTGAAACCCTAATTCCAGAATCCAACCTTAGAGAAATGGTGATGGATTTGTTGATTTGAAACACCTTCTTCTTCCCCCAATTTACAGTAAAAGTTATGAATGCTCTAAGATTTTCGAGCTACAGTAGCATTAGAGAAGCTTTATCTCATCAAAACCCCACAAAGCTATTATCTTTATCTCCTCTCTATTTTTACAATCAGAGGAGATGGCTAAAGCCTGTAGATTCAGCGCAAACCAGGTTAGAGAACCGAACAAGAGACAACCGGTTAGACAAACTCATTGTCCACATGAGAAAGCTAAACATCATCCTCGAGATAACCAAACTCATGGGCAACAAAAAGCGTGGTTCTTTTGTCTCTTTGCAGCTTATGTCTCGATGGAAGAATCTCGTTGGTTTAAATGTAAGCATTGGAGCTTTTGTGGGTAAGTATCCTCACGCCTTTGAGGTCTTTACCCATCCTTGTCGGAGGAATTTGTGTTGTAGGGTTAGTGAGAAACTCAAGGAAGTGATTGAGGAAGAAGAGAGTGTTGTTAGAGAGTGTGAGGTTGATGCTGTGAAGAGGATAAAGAAGTTGTTGTTGATGTCTAGAAAAGGTGTTGTGAGTGTTCATGCTTTGAGGTTGATGAGAAAAGAGTTAGGTTTGCCTGAGGATTTTCGAGATTCGGTTTTGGCTAAGTATACTTCAGAGTTCAGGTTAGTTGATTTGGAGACTTTGGAGCTAGTTGATAGAGATGATGAGAGTTTGTGTGTGGCCAAAGTTGAGGAATGGAGAGAAGTTGAGTATAGAGAGAAATGGTTGAGTGAGTTTGAGACGAACTATGCTTTTCCTATTAATCTTCCTACAGGGTTCAAGATTGAGAAAGGATTCAGAGAAGAGTTAAGAAACTGGCAAAGGGTGCCTTATGTAAAGCCTTACGAGAGAAAGGAGATTTCAAGAAGTGCAGAGAGATTCGAGAAGAGAGTTGTTGCAGTTATCCACGAGCTTCTTAGCTTGACTGTGGAGAAGATGGTTGAAGTTGAGAGATTAGCTCATTTTCGAAAGGATCTTGGGATCGAAGTTAACTTGAGGGAAGTGATATTGAAGCATCCTGGGATTTTCTATGTATCGACGAAAGGAAGTACGCAGACTTTATTTCTTAGAGAAGCTTATAGTAAAGGCTGTTTGATTGAGCCAAATCCTATTTACAATGTGCGGAGGAAGATGCTAGAGCTTGTGTTGTTGGAAAAGCGTCACTCTAGAGAACTGTTACAAACTCATGAAGAGGAGAGAGATGTTGCGATAAGCTATGATGGAGATTGGGAAGGAGAGAGGGATGGAGACTGGGTCTTACCAATTCTGGGGAAATGATTCAAATGAAAGCTGGTACATCTGTCAAGAACAAGATTGCAGAATCAGTCGAGTTTGTGCAAAAGTCCCATCATGTATGGAATTTTCAAGTGAAATCAGATTGAAGTTGTTGTAAGGTAAAGGTTATGCGAGGCGCCATTCAACAAAGAAATTTGGGAGAAATTTTGCTTACAATGGACATTCTAAGTAGAGGCAGAGGAATGTAACTAGAAAGTATAAGATTACTTGTGGAGGTAGCTTGTTTTTTAGTGTCTAATGCAAAAGGGAGTTGTGATCTATTTACTACTCTAGTCCTCTCAATGATCTTTACTGTCTTATATGTGGATGAAATTGTAGGGAACAATAAACTGTTTGATCTAGAATTTATTTGGAAAAAGATTTACTTCTGACTTCCTCATTCGTGGAAATTCATCAGAAAGTCATAAACAAACTTAGTAATAACTAATAACATCCAAAGAGAAGATGATTCATCAAAAATACGGGTACGAACTCTAAGTAATGGCAGAAACTCCACCAACACATGCGTCTTCTACTTATACTAGAATCTCTCTGACCTCATATATTCATCTTGTTAAAATCATTTACAGTTGCAGATAGAATAAAGCAGTCACCTTTACCGTCTTTTCCGCACTGTGAGAGCTTTAAATTCATTTGTTTAACTCTCATCTACCTTTAATGTAAACATACAGGTGCAAATTACATAGTTGAAGTTGCTTGTCTTGTCATATCTTATGTTCCGGTTTAATGCAATAAACTTAGACCTACGCTAACTGTCTATTGATATGGTCTGGTGTCAACTTTTGGACTAAAAGCTCCGACTGGTAACATGCGGGATAAGTGCGTTGCGGTTCTAAGAGTAACAAAAACATAACTCTGTTGATGTGCACAAGCTTCAAAGCTGAAAACCTATATAAGAAGAAAAGTTAAAAACATTAATAAGATTTTCCTAAGTTCTTAAGCAGAAGAAAATAGAAGAAAAGTTACTCTTCCGACACAAACTTTTCATCAACTAACGTTTTGTAATACTTAAAGCCCAAAAGGGCTCAATAAAGCTATGAACAGGGTTAGTGTGGGCTCATATTTGTGAAGGCCCTATTGTAGCTCTCACATTAAAACTTTTGGTAATCATAACGTTATGTTTGATAGAGAAAGCCCTGGGCTTTATTAGCATTTTACTTGGTAAATAGAATTCTGGAAGTGTTTATATAAGGTAACACACATTATAGTTACTCTTTGAAAATATTTGTTCTTTTAGAACCTGCAACCATTTGATTAAAGAAGAAGAGAAAGAAATATGCGATGTGGAAGTTAAAAAGGAATACTCTAAAATAAATCTAAAAAAAAATTGTCACCAAAATAAATTTTAAGAAAAAAAAAATTTTGTTTACAGTTATAGGGTAAGGTTTTGGAGAAGAGATTTAAAATTAAAAAAAAATATATTAAATCTTTAAAATTAAAATATATATATATGTGATTTTTTAAAAAATTTATTTTTATGACAAAAACTTTTAAAAAAACTATTGGAGAGATTTATTCAAATTTAAATGTCATTTAAAGAACAAAAGTGAGGAGAATCAAAGAAAATGCTTTATTTACTATTAAAAGGGAAAGTGAAAGTTATAAGTTTTAATCAAACAAAAAAGGTGAAAAGGAAAGTCAAGAAGAGAATGAAAGGATGTGAAGAAAAAGACGTGACGATATTGCTAAGGCTCAAGTACTTTGGTTTATCTCTTTTGATGAATGAGAAGAAGAATATCCACATCGAAATATGATGATAAAAAGAAGAAAACATGTTGACAAATATAAAAATTAAAAGAGAATAAAGTAGAATTGATAACAAAACAAAGAGAAAAGGAGGAAAATTGTGTAACATATAAAACAAAATGAAGGCAGCCAAGATAGTCTTTTGCCTAGTCATGATTTTTCATACTATAGTATAAACTTTATTTTACATTACTATTAGTTTGTAATAGTGTTGTTGTTATATCATAACTTATAATAAACAAACAAAAAATCTAGTGTTAAATTGAAATTACAATAAAATGTAGTTGGGTAAGTTTTACATCTCTATTCATAGTACCTAAGTATGGGGATGGAGGTAAATATTACTTAAATATTGCATAGGTATCTTTTAAGAAGTCCATTAGGGCATGTCCGAGTCATTTTTAACTTATAATTTTATTTATTTTTTATACATTTTTTTTTGTTTAGAGACGGTATTTTAGGTCTCTTATTTAAGAGACGGTTCTTAACTTTTCTTAATTAAAAGTTAAAAAACGTCTTTACAAAAAGTTAAAAACTCAGAGATCTGTAATAAACATGCCTTTAATATTTATAGTATTTTTTTCTTTGTTAAGTATTTTGATAATACCATACTCATACTAGGACGAAGGTCTCTTACTCCCCCAGTACATTCAACTAGAAAATGCGGTACACGTCGTTGGAAAAAAAACGAACAAAAAAACAAATAAACTCAGCAGCACATTATCTTACCAAATACTTCCCCACCTTACCAACTTCGTTTTGTCTTTCACATCTAACATTTTCCCCCTCTATATTATTCTATCTCGTGGAGTTGTACAACTCCAAAAAAAATCTGGGAGTAGAAACTATTTGGATAAATAGTTTAATTCCTATTAATATGTTTCATTAAAATTCGTTTTATGTAAAAGTTTAAGAATATTATAAGGAAAATTAGTGCATACATTTTGATATTTCGATTAAAATTATATATTTTACAACTTGTATACAAGAACGGTTTACACTAATGCATTCTTTTACCTAAATACACGAGCGAAGTCTTACAAGATTGATCATAAAAACAAACAAATCTGTAGTTGTAGCTAAAATGAAAAAAAAATGCATTTCGTAATTAGCTCCATGTATCAAAACGTCGCTATCAAACCTTCACGTTTCATGACTAAAATATAAGCAAGGACTTAAACATTGACAAAAACATTTATAAATTTTTTTGAAATTTTTTTGAAAAAATTTGATCATGAAAACATATCAGTTTTGATATATATATATATATATATATATATATATATATATATATATATATATTATTCTACTTTTCTTTTAACAAAACAGTGATCACATTAATGAACAGAATTTCTATAATTTCAAACAAAAACATATAATATAGCTTTGACAAAACGCATTTATCTCGCATATATATCTCTCCATAACAAACATCCAAATCTAAAACACACTTTGTTTCCTAACTCAACGCGAAACGGTACGAATGTCTTTAAGCAGACCCAACACTTGTTGCATTGTTGGTCGTTTCCCTGACGTCTCCGCGGTACAAAAATAACCAATTCTAAGACTCTCGACCATCTCATTAACCGATTCTCCAGAAGCTAACCGCAACCTCGAGTCAAGAGCTTCCTCTCCTCTCCTTTCCTTAAACAACCGTCGAACCGATTTCACATGTTCATCACTCCCTTGCTTCCCGGTCAACAGCTCAAACAAAATCACTCCAAAACAATACACATCGAACTCTACATTGTTATTATCAGCATCGTTTCCGATTTTTGCGATGTTGTTGATACCAAAATCAGAGATTCTTGGCTCTAGGGTTTCGGTTAAGAGGATATTGGTAGCGACTAGGTGACCATGAGTGGTACCAACATGATGTAGATAGGCCAAACCACGTGCAACTCCAATGGCGATACGGTGACGTATTAGCCAGTTTGTTTTCTCCGGTGATGAATCTCCGACGTGACTCTCCCATGTATCGCCGCTCCAGTCTTCCACGTTCGTTTCTCCCGCTGGGAGCTCGTGAAGCCATCGGTGAAGGTCTCCGTTTGCCATAAATTCATATAATATAAGCTTCTCTTTTCCTAAAACAACAAAGCACAAATTTTCGTTATTCTATCTGCAAAAATTATGAATAAAAGAAAATATTAAAAACTTAAAATAATTCGTTATTCTAACGAAGACTAAGAGAACATGGTCAAAAGGAAAAAAAAAAGAGGAAGATGGTAAATATTAATAAGACCAGAAAATAAATAAAATATTGGTGAAGAATCCGACAAGCTATAATCTCTTCGAGTCCCAAGCAGAGGATGTGACTTGTCTGTACATTTGCTAAAGTCGTCCTAGTCCAATCATAAAAGGGCTAAATGATAAACCCTAACAATAAGTCATAAGAAATCTATCACACAAACATAACTTTATTTCTGAGTAACTTTTTGGAATAATTATACTACATTTTTACGTCAATGTCAGGAAAATTCATAAAATTTGCAATCATGGCGCAAAAATATTTAGATTTTTTTACGTGACGTATCATTATCATGCAACTGACCTTTTTTCATCTGTACAGCATACACATACATACTCCTAATGAATACGACACCGTTCACCATTTAATGCCCATTAATGGTTTTTTCCAGAAACCCGTGAAAGTAGAGACAAAAATTCATTTAAGTGACGTCTACAACTCGATCTTTTGTTGTTTTCAAATATGGTTAGAGGTGTATAGGTAATTGTGTTTTTATATAAAAAAATATACAAAAATTAATTATTTCTTAATCCGTGTGCAAAAACCTAAAGTGACACTTATAATGAAACGGATGGAGTAATTCTTATGAAAATATAGTCGAATCCTAGTCTTAACTCCAAAACTTTTTGGGTTTAAAATAAGCTTAATCCAGCAACTAAGAGCATTTTTTTAATGGAGAGTTCTAACCTTAAAATATACTCTCTCCGTTTCATATTAAATGTCGTTTTAGAGTAGTTTTTGTTACAAAATAAGTGTCATTTTTTATTTTCGATGCAAAATTTATTAAATTTATGCTGCAGTTTATTTTTCTAATTGATTGAAATATGGTTAGGTGTATAGGTAATTGTGGTTTTATATAGAAAATATGTAAAATTAATTGTTTTCTTAATCCGTGTGCAAAAATCTAAAGTGACACTTATAATGAAACATAAAGAGTATATATGTATATGTATATATATATATTTATATTAATATTTAATTGTAAAATTTTTAACTTTAAATCAAAATATTTTTGTAGATAACTCTTGAATTGAATTTTTCGTAAAATTAAAAATTCTAAAATTAAATATCAAATATAAATATATACATATACACATGTGTATTTTGACAAATCAGAACTTAAAAATTCTCATGGAAGGTGCTCTAAACCAGAAAATTCTATAAAAATATAAATTCAGAGGATACTGATAAAATTTATAAATAAGTTCAATAAAAAGTCAGGTGTTTCTTTCTAATTTTGTGCATGAAATTTTCCTGCCCAGAAAAATCTGTCAGGTTTTTATCGTTAATACTTTGTTTAGAAATTTGGTCAAAAATACTTTGTTACATTTACTTACTAAAGTCAATTTAAAAACCATAGGTCATAATTAATATAAATACCGGGAAAGAAGTAATAAGTACCTGCGATGCAGTAACCAGAGAGGGTCAAAAGATTTGGATGCTTAAGCCGAGTTAGAGCTTCAAACGCCGTAACGGCTTCGTTTTGATCGACGTCTCTGATCCGTTCAAGCACTTTGATTGCCACGTGTAACTCTCCGGGTAGAACGGCTCGGTAAATAGGACCACACGTGCCATCTGATATAACGGACTCCGTTCCGAAATGTGACGTGGCAACAATCAGATCCTTAAACGTCAGATTCATCAACGGCTTAGACGCCATCACGACCGGCGCCGCCGTTGGCTCTTTTATATCCGCGACCCACGACGAACCAGACTCCGTTTCGAAAGCGAACGGTCCAGATTTCTCCATCTTGAAATCCAACGGTGCGGGACTCGAGATTGCCCATCTCGATTTCGTCCTCGCTGATTTCAATCGACGACGGATTAGAATCACGGAGACGATGAGGATTAGGATAACCAAAGCTCCTAGCGAAGACGATAGACCGATCACCAAAGGGATGCGTTTGAAACGGTTCGTTTTGACGATTCGATGATGTGGCGGTGGGTTCCGGTGAAGGAGAGGATGGATACGGTGGCGGGAAGGGATTTTGGAGTCGTTGAAGACGAGATTGCCGCCGTGTGAGAAGGCCGATTTGCCGAATTTTCGGTATTTATCGAATCCTACCGAACCGGAAAACCGGTTTGCAGATACATTTAAGAACCGGAGATGGTTGAGATTCGGAAAATCAACCGGGAACGAACCGTTCATCGAGTTTTCCGATAAATCCAAGTAATCCAACGATTTTAAACCGGAAATCGGTTTAACACTGCCATTGATTTTACATCTCGAGATATCGAGATGGTGTAAACCGGAGAGAGAACCCAAACCAAGAGGCAAAACACGGAGATTGTTATGAGAGAGGTCGAGAGCTGTGAGGTTAACGAATCCGGTTAAGTTAATCGCGTTTGTAAACCGATTGTGTGAGAGGTTCAGCTTCTTAACCGATGAAGAAAACGAACCATTAACAGGAATCACTCGTATCGAACCACCAAACCGATTCCCAGAAAGATTGACGGAGACAAGACCGGGTTTAGACCAGAGCCAAGTAGGAACAGAGCCATGGAGAGAGTTGTCGGAGAGGTCGAGGACACGTAAGCGCGTGAGGTTCCGTAACGGAGTCCATGAAACGGTGCCGTTTAGATTTCTTGACGGAAGAACGATGTCAGTGACGACGACGGAGCAGTTGGAGAACCAGGAGGAGTTGAAACCGGAGACATAACGGAAAGCTCTGGTTAACTGACGGAAGTCTGTGCCGTTAGGACATAAAACGGTGGAAGAGTGTGAGAGAGAGACTAAAGAGAAGAGAAGAAAAAGAAGCAGGAGCAGTCTTGAAAACATTTTTTTTTTCTCAGTTTCTTATTTTGATGTTGATGATTGTTCTTCCATGGAAGATAAAATGGTTGAGGGAGAGAGAGAGAAGGTTTAGTTGTGTTCCTCTGCTCTGTATATGAGAGGAGCTGGTGAGGTTTTCAGAGAATAGAGAGATGAAAATACATACGCGCGGTTGATAAAATGCCAACGATGACGTGGATTATGATGAAAAAATAAAAGTCAAATTTCTTTATATAAATTAGCTCCATTTATTATTTTTTATTGAGTCGGATTTGATGAATAACGAGCTGAAATTAAGCTGTGGAAATTTTGGTTTCATATATATATTTACTTAAATTTTATAAATTATTTTTTATAGAAATGAGGCTAGTTTTAAAATTTTGATGATGTCAAATTAAGAAATGAAACATATATAGACTGTAGAGTAAGGTTATGCGATTTTGTTTTCTTCTTTTATCACTATAACATGCAACTGAGATTAGTTAGTTGAATTAAACCAAATAAGATTTTTTAGTTATTTATCTATTTACATTAAAGGTAAACTGAATGATTTTTCTTTTCGATTACAGGATTATTGAGGATTCTTTAATCATGGTTATTACCATCATTGTCTTTATAAGGTACTTTTCTCTTTAGCAAAAAGAGAAAGTTAAACTAAAGTTCATACGGAAATAACTAATTTCAGTTATTCACGTTTTTGGATTAAATAATTTATGTAGGGTAAATTGAAACTATTTTCACAAAAATAACAAAAATATATAACTTTAAATTATATAGATTTAAATGTTCAAATAGTGAATCAAACAATCAACTAATTTTAGTGATTGGGATAATAAAAATTTTATACGTGTCTTTAGAAACTTTAGTTTGCCTTTAACTTTTTCAAAAGTAAAGAGAGGCAAAAATAAAACCTCGTAAAGATAATGATGATAAGTACATGATTGGTATCCGATAAATCAAAAGAGAAATCATGGAAATATGGTATTCACCTTTTTACAATCAGAGACAAATCTGTATACTTCACAAAATATAATTTCAGAAATAAAATGCAGTAGTATAATAGACATAAAACATCAAACGTTTTAATTTATATGCCAAAACAAAATTGCGTATTTTTTATATTACAAATAAAGTATAAAACTAAACTTCGATTTAACTCGATCTGTTGTTGACGTATATGGTTTTGAAACTCAAATGAAGTAAGCAAATGGGTATAGTTGGTGCCTCATCTTTTGTGTGGGTAGTTAATGCATATGCTGATGAGAAATAGAAACGTGGACCCTATGACCTTTTACAAATTCATTAAATTATCTAATTTTATTTATGTTATGAATTTGACATCGTATAAATCTTTTACATTTTTATAAATTAATATTTTATTTTATAACCAGTGTATAAATTTTATTTGTGTCACTATATAACTAACTATATATTAATTATTTGAATAAATTTAGATTTTTATACATCAAAATTGAACCGAATGATTTAGGTAAATATGATTAATTTAAGAGGCGAACACAAGTAAGGGAAATGTGTGGCACGGGCACCACCCTTTTTTTTATAAAAGATTTTGGTACAAAATTCGTTTAAATATCCTTAGTTTAATTTGTTACTGCATTCATGCTTTGTATTTAAATGTCCTTGTATTAAATGTTTATAACATTTTATGCCCCATGTTTCATAGACTTCTAGATCCGTCCTTGGTTAGTTTTTGTTATTTAGTTATTTTAGTTTGGATACAAAATATTCAAAACGAATCGGGTATTATGATTTAATTTTAGTATAATATTTTACCTCGTTTCAAATACATTGTTTATTTGGTTATTTTTAGGTTATTATTCATCAAAAAAAAAGCAAATTCACCTAGATTTGAGAGGATCCGATTCGAAATACACCCAAAAATTTATAATACTCGAATAAAGTTTAATATCAATACCTACCCAAAATAAATAACATGTATCTTAACGTGAATGTCTATGCCTAACTGATTATGTAATTAAATAAAAAAAACTTTGTTAACTGTTTTAAAATTTTATCATAGATGGATCAATTTCATTTAAACATATCAAATTATTATGGCTAACATAGAAAATAAATGTTGCAAGATTATTATGGTAAAGAAACTAATGAAGTAATTAAAAAAGTGTAAATGAATGTAAAAGATGTAAGTTCTGTTTTTTTTTATAATAAATAGTAAATATTGTCAAATTATTTAGAAAGAACAATATATAAAGATGTTAGAATTAGATTAAAAATGAAAATGTATAAAATCCATTTAAAATAAATAAATATTATTTGAGAAAATTGGAAAAATAAGACATTCTTAACTTTTATTTGTCTTACTAGAACTTTTGATCTTTTAAAACATTCTTGGACATGTTTTACGATTTTGTATTAGAAAATAGTACTTTAAATTTTAAAATTTTCAAAAATATGAAAATCGTTATAAACATAAGTAAGATTATTTGTATATTTTTTTCTTAAAATAAATTGTGTAATCATATTTTATTTTTTGGCATACTTAAGCATATAATATTCATTCACATAGTCTACTTAGTTTAAAATTTGAATACAAAGTATATTACAATGATCTAATTTGGTTATAAAACATAAATAATATTTTTTTATTTATTATACTCTTGTTAGGATATGTTCGGTTGCATTATAGTGAAATATCAATGATCTATATCTACCTCGAATACATGTTGTAGAGTTTATTCTATGATGTAAATTAATTTATTTATGTTTCATAACATAACATATTCTATCTATAAACCTTTGAATCTACTTCAATAAGAATATATACCCCATCTAATATGCATTGTTATAGTCTACGTAATTTATGTATTTTACTTAAATTAAGAAAAAATGAAAGTTTCCACATTTCGGTTATTTTCTTTATTAAAATTACCTTAAATCTACATTAAATCTCGCAAAATATCTTCTCTCCCTTGATTTTTTAATAAAATCTTAAATTAATTACAAAATATTATAATTTTTAATTAAAATTAATTTGATTAATTAAATGTTGTAAAGGTATTAAAGAGAATATAAATCTTATTTACTTAAATAATCATCTAAAATTTTTATTGAGACAAACCTAAATTGAGAATATCCTAGTTTTTCAATTTTCCCATATTATTTTGTACTTCATTTTTTATAGAATAGACTAGTTTTAAAAAGTGCTTTTTCAGAATTTAGTACTCCGTATTTCTCTATTCGCCTTGTAATAAATGCTTATATTTATTACGATCAGTTATGTGTTGATGGTTTAGTTGAAAGTAAATAATGGTGCAGTAGTTGACGTCAAAAAATAAAGTCACATTGATCTAGTTTTTCTGGTTATTATATTGACGTAGGAGTGGGCGTTCGGATACCCGTTCGGGTTCGGATCGGGTATTTCGGATTTTCGGGTATTTCGGTATAGAGGTATAGAATCCGTTCGGGTATTTTTGTACTTCGGGTCGGGTTTGGGTATTTTTATTTCGGGTTCGGTTATTTCGGGTCGGGTTTTCGGATATTTACATTTTGAAAGAAAAAAAATTAAAATTTTCATTTCTCAACTTTCTTATATATAAAAAATATAAATTTCACTATTATCTAATTTTTTTATTTTTGATAGATTGAATGATTAATAGATTTGGTAATAACATTTCAAAAATAAAAAGACACTAATTTGGTTATTGTTTTTAAATTTTAGATATCACTTTTATTAATGCATGAAACAAAAAGCTTGACATACATTTAAAGTGTGTATCAAATCATTTTATTCGTAATTATATGTATATTATATGATTTTAAAGTATGTATAACATCAATATATAAATATTTTAAAATAAATTGAGAGATGTAAATTAAAAATATAAGGTAAGTATACATATATTCGGTTATTTTCGGATATCCATTCGGATTCGGATATTACCCGTTCGGGTTCGGATATCCAATCTCACCTAATTCAATACCCATTCGGATATTTTACTACTTCGGTTCGGATTTCGGTTCGGGTTTTTCGGATCGGGTTCGGATGCGGTCCGATACCCGAAACCGCATCCGAACCCGATCCGAAACGTAATGAATTTGGTTACTATTCTTACACATAAGGTCAGAATGTAACGTTTATGTGGTTTCGGATCGGGTTCGGATCGGGTTCGGATGCGGTTTCTAGCTTATGTGGTTACTAAACTTACGGTTAGCTGTTTTTTTAACTTAACTTATTTTATTTACAACGTTTTTCAAATAAACCATATACAGTTCGATTGTATTGATAACCGTGTGGCATATCGCTGTCCAAAACATTCCCATGCGAAACCACACAAATTCAAAGGTGCGTCGAATTATGTGAATTTAATAGTATTAGGGTTATAAATTTCAAACATTTGCAAATCTTTTATGACATTAAAGAAAAACATCCGCCTGAGAAAGACTATAGTTTAATGTTATAGTGGACGTATTTTCGTGCATAATATATGGTATATACAATACAACAATGGAATCGTCTGCCTCATATTTTCTACTGTTGATATTTTTGTAGTTATTTTCCCCCACAACTGAATACTCACATGCAAAAAATTGAAAAGTAATTTCAAGAATATGTATTTTCGGGGTTATTCAGTGTAACATTACATCTTAATTAGATTATTTATCGGCCTTTTGAAAGAAGTTTCAGATCATATAACACATATGTACGCGGTTGATTACTAATTCATTTATAGGTTTATTATTGTCATATTATTATAAAAAAATCTCTCAAATTTATTTTTTAAATTTTTGTCACAAAAATATAATTTAAAAACTGATCAAAATCGACTTTTTTGTTTTGATAATTTTAATATTTTTTAATTTTAAACTTTAATTTCAGAATCTTTATCCTAGAGTTTTAAATATTAAATCAAGATTCATTAACCAAATGGTATACATATATATATTTATATTTTTTAAAAATGTATATTTTGATAGTTTTAAAAAAAAATTATGTTGGTGACAAAAGCATTTTTTAGGTATATCTTAAAATATTTCTCTATTATTAATCTTGGTGTTGGGAACAACAACGAAATTTATGATCTTGGTGTTTTGTTTTCCCATTAGTAAGTAATGAATTTGCACATACACAGAGAATGTGAGGATTTATTTGTACGAAAGACTTCCTCTTTTTGATTAAAAAAAGAGACTTCCTCTTTAGATCGATGTGTGGTCTGACTCTGTGACGTTACATTCTGACCTTAGCTTGTGAGATATATAACCACATAAGCTAGAAAAAAAAAGTAATGAATTTGCTGAAACTCTTTTCTTGGTCTCCTCTTTCTTTGTAATAATAAGTCGTGAGTATATACGTCTAAAAACATGTAATTTTTTGTAAAGTATAAAGTAATGGTACATGATATGATTTATACTAAAATAACCTTGGAATAACAACTAAAGAAAGAATGGGATCGAGAATTCCAAACAAATCCACTAAATCCCAAGACAAAAAGATCCATAGAATGCCAACTAATATTCCACAAAAGTATGTAACATATTCACATTCTCCTTGAGCAACCCAACCTAAAAGTTAACCCACATTCTTTATTTTATCATTTATCCCTTGAACCACTCTCACCCCACCTTCACCACCGTTGGTCCATGTGCTTTTTTTATGTGTGTGCGATCTTGTTCTATTTTAATGTATTTGGTTACTATTCTTATATAATACTGCAACTAAATTGACTGGAGCTTGAAAGTTTATAGGCCTGGCCTGATTCATATATCTGGAACTTATAGGCCCATATGAAAGAAAATATAATATAGCCCAAGTGTCCACAATTCTGTATTCATGTAAATGATCATGCATTAACCTAAATATCTTCCCTTTTTCTGGCAAGCCCAATTCTCAAAGAGAAAAGCTTACATGATTTCTTGAGTGTCAATCGAGAAAAGGTTACATGAACAAAATTTTGAGTAATTACTAAAGTTCACGCAAATTACACGTGGCTAACTACCAGCGTGGCCTGATACGTGCACGTTATTATCGAAATGTACCGTCTATATAAACCATTGACTTAAGTATTTCTGGTATTCTTAATCATGTTTGATACGATTTTGTTAGCTGGGTTTGGTAAACTATCAAAAACATCATTTAGTTCAATTTCACGACAAGTGGAAACATTTGTAGTTTGTCACTTTGTGTATCTTTAAATCTTGATCGAACATTATGTTCCGTTTTCTTACGATCTCACCGACCTTCATCGTAATAAACACAATAAATATAAATAGCAACGTTAAGTATTCTGATTAAGTTTTTCTTTTTGTTAATTATGATGTGTTACTTAAATTTCGGAGTAGTCATGTGGAATAGAACTAAGCACCTTTCTACCAGTTAGTACATCATTGCGATTTCTTATTGTGTGGTGTTAAATTTTAATAGAAAACTGTCATGTGGATCTACACCCTACATTTATTCGCAGCTGTTAATTTGGTTTGACGAAATGTGTAAGCAAACACATGGAAGATATAAACTTGATACCATTACAATGATAATGATATAAACCATGTCTGATTTCCAAAAAAATAATATTATTAAGTTATTATAACTGAGTACATTCTGATTTTATTAACCAAGTTATGATGATCATTTTAGTTTTCTACTCCTTTTTAAAATTTATTAGGAAATGGTCAGTAGCAGTGCAAATGCATCTAACTTTAACCTAAACTCCACTTCTATTGGTTCTTTACATATATCTATTTTTTTCATTAACTTTAACTTGACACAAGATGCATGTGTCAAGTTTTTTCCCCACATTTTTATATGCTATTTGGAAATTTAAATCTGTTTTTATTCGTGTTCTCTTGATTTCAGTTCAACTGTTAATACATTAGATTTTTGTAACTCTTTTAAAAATGGTTACCACTTTAAATAAGCAGTATGACCCATCTTAATAAGACACACTTCATAGCCTTTTTTTATCAACATGAAATTAGGCTAATAAAAATAAATAAAAAGACTAATTCAATTTGACAAGTGAAATCGGAGGTATTGAACTAAGATATGCCACAATTGAAGAAAGACACCGATCAAGAATCTATATATACGTAAATAATTTCATTAATCAACTTACTACACAAAATAAATATCTAGAAAAATCAACAAAGTCCGATAACTTATATTCAGAGAAATCTAAATCCAATATAAAATCTTCGTTTTTATATATAAATTGGTCAAAATGGACTTTCCTAACATGTTCCTGCCAATTAAAGGCACTAACAAAAAAAGTAAACTAATTGACATATTGGCTACTGGATACATAGATGTGTCGGAACCAGAAGAGAGATAAATCTGCATAGCAATTCGGAAACAAGTTTCCAAATATACACAAAGAAGAATTCTATTTCAGGTAAAACGCCTAAAAACAGAACATAGACAAAGCAAAGAAGACGAGAAGGAAGGCCAAAGAGAGAGAGAGAGAGACATCCATCTTCTTCTACCATTTTTTCACGACAAAAGAGATCAAAGATCTCTCGTTTCAATGGCGGATTTGCTCAGAAAAGTGAAATCGATGAAGAAGAAGGAAAAGAGCAACACACAAGCTCTAATCCTCGGCAAATACGAAATGGGGAGGCTTCTCGGCCACGGAACGTTCGCCAAGGTGTACCTCGCACGTAACGCAACCTCGGGAGAAAGCGTCGCGATCAAAGTGATAGACAAAGAGAAAGTGCTCAAAAGCGGTTTGATCGCACACATCAAACGCGAAATCTCCATCCTCCGCCGCGTTCGCCACCCGAACATCGTCCAACTCTTCGAAGTCATGGCCACAAAGTCGAAGATCTACTTCGTCATGGAGTACGTCAAAGGCGGCGAGCTCTTCAACAAAGTCGCCAAAGGAAGACTCAAAGAAGACATCGCTCGCAAATATTTCCAGCAGCTCATCTCCGCCGTGTCCTTCTGCCACTTCCGCGGCGTTTACCACCGTGACCTCAAACCGGAGAATCTCCTCTTGGACGAACATGGGAACCTGAAAGTCTCCGACTTTGGTCTGAGCGCGGTCTCTGATCAGATCCGACAAGACGGTCTCTTCCACACTTTCTGTGGAACCCCTGCTTACGTGGCACCGGAGGTTCTTGCAAGAAAAGGCTACGACGGAGCTAAGGTGGATATCTGGTCGTGTGGAGTGATCCTCTTCGTGTTGATGGCGGGGTTCCTCCCTTTCCATGACCGGAACGTTATGGCTATGTATAAGAAGATATACAGAGGAGATTTCAGGTGTCCGAGATGGTTTCCGGTTGAGATTAACCGGTTGTTGATTCGAATGCTTGAGACTAAACCGGAGAGTCGGTTTACAATGCCGGAGATTATGGAGACTAGTTGGTTCAAGAAAGGGTTTAAAAGTATTAAGTTCTACGTTGAAGATGATCACAAGCTCTCTAACGCTGACGATGAAATAGAGTCGGTTGAGTCAGTGTCTGAACGGTCTTCAACCGTGTCCGAATCCGAGTTCGAGTCGTTCGATGGTAGGAGAAGAGCAATGTCGTCGATGCCTAGACCGGCTAGTTTGAATGCGTTTGATCTCATTTCGTTTTCTCCCGGTTTTGATTTATCCGGTTTGTTTGATGATGATGGTGAAGGGTCGAGATTTGTATCCGGAGCTCCGGTTAATCAGATTATATCGAAGCTGGAGGAGATTGCTAAGGTTGTGAGCTTTACCGTGAGGAAGAAGGATTGTAAAATGAGTCTTGAAGGTTCAAGAGAAGGAAGTGTGAAGGGACCGTTGACAATTGCTGCTGAGATATTTGAGTTGACACCAGCTTTGGTTGTTGTTGAGATGAAGAAGAAAGGTGGTGATAAAGTTGAGTATGATGAGTTTTGTAATAAGGAATTGAAACCCAAGTTGCAGAACTTGAGTGCAGATAATGGAGAATCGGTTTCTGGATCACGTTCTTTGCCGGCTTATTTACTTTCTGATACTGATTAGGAAGTTGAAAAATGTTTTTTTTTTCTTTCTTTTATTGGATTTTTGAAGTTTATTATTGGATTAGGTTTTGGTCAAGATCATGTAAGTTTTTTTTTTGAAACCATTGATGTTCTTGTTCTTCGCTTGGGGTAAGATACATCAGACTTTTAGAGCTAAAGAGAGTGGTGAGATATATGAGGCTTGATGTATAGAAGAAGACTGAATAAAATAAGTTATTTTTTCGTGTTTGATCTCTCGTATTTTGATTTGTGTGTGAGGGTGAAATCGGTACTGGTGATGCATTTTCCATGTAGAGATTAAAAAGTGTACACATTTTAGTCAGAACTTATCCAAAAATAAGGTACCTATTCACAAGCCATCTTTAGACGCATTCCCCAAAATCATGTACGTATTCACAAGGCAATAAGCCATCAAACGAACAAAGGAATGAACGTGGTTTGACTCAGATTTGGTGGTTCCGTGAATGTTGTAATACTGCATACCCATGGTGGGTTTGATGTCCGCACTAAAAGAAAACATGCATGATATACAAATTATATTGCAACAAATGAATCTTTCAATAAAGCAAATCCGAGCAATTTTTTTTTTTTTTTATGTTAATTGTGTTGTTTTTCACTATTGTAAGCATGATAATATACGTTCAACTTAGCATGATAATATACGTTCAACTTACTTTTGGCGTTTTTTCAGCATAAAAATCTCTAAACTGTTCCGCCCAATTTTAAACTTATTTCAAGAGGTGGAATGTTTGTAAACAATATCGTGCTTTTACGATATGAATGATCTTGTGGTAGAGATCCACTTGTGACAATGCATTCAAATCAACACGTATTTTGTCTGTGTTTTAGTTGGTATATGTGCTATCTTGGCAAGAAATTCACAATAATCTCACATGAATTGTCAATCCAGATAACATACTATATGCTGGAAAATCACCTATTGTCCACATAAATAATGCTCGCATTTGAAAATTTTCTTTGCACGAAACATCATATGTAAGAGCACCGATGTTTTGCATGCATAATAATTGCATCTCATATATCAATACGTGAAGAAACACATCAAGTGTCTCTTAGGATTCTCTAGTTCGGGGACGAGAAGGATGAGGACAAAAACTCAATATAATGTAAGTTGTAAAGTGTCAAAATTACTAGCCAACATGAATATTACATTTCAGACTTTTCAAGGGGTTGAAACCATCGGTAAATAGTCCAAAGTAGATATTCCATCTCTTATAAGTCATATTGCCTTAGAACTTGAAAAATCTATTCTTACACATAAACCTCGGGTTGATCCTACCGGTATGAATGAAGCAAAGGTTTTAGTTTAGATAGAATTGGATAGAGACTTCTCAAAACTTATTGCACTGGATGATAAAGAAGGTAACATTCTCCTTATTGATGTTGAATACACATGGATTCCAACTATATGTGCAGAGCCGTGCCTGAATAGAAGCTAGTGAAGCATGTGCTTCGGGGCCGAAGCAAATATATAATATTATTGGGCCAATTTTGACAGAAATATCTTCTTGCTCTACTGGTAACAGTAATTACTACTATACTAGAGGACACAGGTTCAAACCGTCACTTCGTTTTTCAGTTTTATAGGATTTTTAAAAAGAAAAAAGGCCAAAAAAGTTTTCTTGGCTTCTGGCCAATATTTCTCAGGTACGGCCCTGTATATGTGAGATGTGTGGTAAACTCAGACAGAAGCGAAGAGGTGTTTCCTACCTTTTATTACTGCTCAGGTTTCAATCTCCTCCTCACTTTCAATAAATACCCCCATTTTGAAATTTCTATAGTGGATATTGATATTGTCTTACAACAAAGGGATAACGCTAGCTCATTATCTCAAATTATACTAAAGAGATAAAAGGTCTGCAATCCAAACTTGAAATCATTCTTGCATTGCAACCTATTTTGCACTACAAGAAAACAATTGTTTTGCAACATATTTTTTGAAATGCTAACTTTTGTTATGATTTGGTAACAAAAATTTTCAATACTTTTGCAATGATGAATGCATATCGACAATTTATTGTAAATTCACTGCAAAAAAGCAACAAATTTTTTCGCTGCAATTTTTTTTGTTACCAATTTACTACTTTTTAACTAAATATAAATATTTTCTTGCAAAATTTTCTTAAAATATTCAATGATAGTGAGACAAGTTTTTTTGTGCATATAAATTAAGAGTTAAAGTAACACACGTTAGAAAATACTCCCCCTGTTTCATAAAAATAGTTTTTTTTTGGATTTTCACACATATTAAGAAAATACATTAAAACATTATAATATTTGTATCGATTTCTATAATTTTTAATTTTCAATAATTTTTGACCGATAATAATTCAGTAAAGTCAATTAATTTTCTTGAAGTTTTCAATATTTCCATAGAAAACACAAAAAATTATCTTTATGAATTTGTTTTCTAAAACATCTATCATAATGAAACGGTGGGGTAGACCATTACATAAAAGTCGACTTTTATGTGATAGCCCTCCCCGTGGGACCCAGCTGGCGCTGCAGCGCATCAACCCTAACCCCTCCCTTGTGATACAACCTGCCCGAATTCACCCATAGGCCTCGGCTCACAAATAAGTTATTGGTGCGCTTGGCGTTACTCGAACCCAAGACCTCACCCTTTAACAGCATTCCCACAGAGAAGTTGTTAACCCTTCGACCACCCGCGACTAATGGGCCGCCCACGATTAATGGGCCACCCACGCCCGCTCTCTTGGCCCGTGGGCCCCATCCCGTTCTAACGGTCAGTACGTGAATTTTCCAAGGCTCGAAATTATTGTTTACTGACCCTACAATCACCACCTGACCTTTCTCCGTGTTTAGCCTCACTCGCAGAGTATCGCGAATCACTTCCCGATAGGTCACCCATCCTTTCACTACTCCAGCATAAGCACGCTTAACTCTGGAGTTCTAAACGGATGTGTGACGGAAAAGGTAAGTCAACTTTGGTGACATAGGTAGCCAAATCAATTATCATAAGCCTTTCCACTTATACCAGAAATCGGGATGTTACAAATATCTTTTAAATAAAAAATAAAAAAAATTTCCTTTCCAACCCTTTTATAGAATCACATGTTTGAATTCACAC
>CAJHQQ010003103.1:0-50812 GCA_905132885.1 Moricandia moricandioides | reverse complement strand
AGAGCACACACCCCATGTCTTGCCTAGACACTAACTCAGCTTGATGTAGAGATGGCTTGAATGGTGATCAAGACATCTCGGATCAGACCTTGTCCAAGACTTTGTTGTTGTGGATGTGAAGTGAGTAATCCAACAACATTCTCCTTAAGCTTCTTGACTCTGGAACGAGTCATGGGACCTTCAGGAATGGCTAGAGCATCATCACCAAGTTGTTGATGCAATGTGGCTTCTTGTGGTTCATCTAGACTCTCCTTGTTCTCCTTAGTGATCCGGTCCTTGATCACATCAAATGCACTCTTAAATGTTGCATCCTCAAGCTCTTCAGGTTCAGGTTCATGCTTCCATTCTTTGGTGCTTTCCAGGATCACATCAGGCCTAGAGAGCCTTGTAAAACCAGGAAATGTCCTAAGACTAAAGAAGGCAATCTATGGATTGAAGCAATCACCAAGGGCCTGGTATCACAAGCTGAGCACAACACTCAATGGAAAAGGCTTTGTGAAGTCTGAAGCTGATCATACACTCTTCACACTAACCAGCCAGCAAGGAATGGTGGTCATTCTTGTCTATGTAGATGACATTATCATCACTGGTAGTGACAAGGGAGGTATCATCTCAACTAAAACCTTTCTTAAAACAGCATTTGATATTAAGGATTTAGGAGAGTTAAAGTACTTCCTTGGGATTGAAATATGCCGATCTAAAGAGGGGCTTTTCTTATCCCAAAGGAAGTACACACTTGACATCTTAAATGAGGCAGGAAACCTTGGAGGGAGACAGGCCAAAACCCCATTGGAAGAAGGCTACAAGGTACTGCGAGAGGGGGAGTTTGAAGATACATCCTTTGAAGATGTCAAGAAGTATAGAAGGATGGTTGGAAAGCTAATCTACCTAACCATCACTCGTCCAGATGTGTCGCTTTGCTGTGAACCAAGTGAGTCAACACATGCAAGACCCCAAAGTTCATCACTGGAATATGGTGGAGAGGATCTTGAGATATCTAAGAGAAGCTCCTGGTCAAGGTGTGTGGATGGCGTGCAACAAGAGTACTGAAGTTGTAGGATATTGTGATGCCGATTGGGCTGGAGACAGAGTTGATAGAAGATCAACCACAGGCTATTGCACATTCATTGGAGGAAACTTAGTCACATGGAAAAGCAAGAAGCAGAAGGTGGTATCTTGCTCAAGTGCTGAGGCAGAATACCGATCTATGAGGAAGCTAACTAGTGAACTCATATGGATCAAGGGTTTGCTAAAGGACTTGGGTATAGAGATCACTACACCCATGACAATGCACTGTGATAATCAGGCAGCCATACACATTGCATCCAACTCAGTATTCCACGAGAGAACCAAGCATATAGAGGTGGATTGCCATAAGGTCAGGCAAGCAGTGGAACATCAAGTCATTCTCCCATGCTACACCAGAAGTGAAGATCAACTGGCTGATATATTCACTAAGGCAGCCAGCACCAAGGTTTGTGAGTCCATTCACCCTAGACTTGGACTCATAGACCTCACATGTCACTGATCCTCTTGCCATGAAGTATTCTACTCTTTTCCTTGCTTGGTTTTTATCCCTAGTGGTTTTTCCAAGTAAGGTTTTAATGAGGGAATGCTTCATGGTATCCAAGCTTGACTGGTTCCCCATAGTCAAGCTTGAGGGGGAGTGTGAACATGAAGCAATAAACAAGAGGATGCAGTGTTGACATGAAGAAGTGAATGGCAAGAGTTGAGAGATCAAGACAAGAGAAGCATTCCGGATGATCAAGAATGAACTGATCCGTACAAGTCCGTACAACCCTAACCCTAGCTTGACTTGCACGGCACACAAGAGGAGAGTTGAACCGGGAAAGACTTATTTAAATATCTGTCTAAGCTTTAGCAAGAGAGAAGGAGCCGTTGGAGTCAAGACAGAAGGAGATCACATGCTTGGTTAAGGTTTGAATCGGATGAGAGAGACATAAGGACCAGTCACTTTCACCTCAGCTGGACGAGCCATCTGCCTTGGTCCAGACTGTTCTCTGCCTTGCTCAGACCTATTAGTTTATTCATTTCTCAGTCAACTTGTTACTCTATTTATGTATGTGTCCTATGAACCAATTAAGGCAAGGAATACAATTCCTCATTTCTCTATTCTCGTCTCTCTCTCTCTACACTCTCTCACGAATACTCTCTCCCTTCTCTCTAGTTCTTCCTGTTCTTCATCTTCTACACACAAACCAGACACTAAACACACCTATTCTAACACATACACCATGTACCATCCTTCTTGGGCACTAGGAGCACTGGCACAGCACATGGGCTCAAACTCTCCCGGATATAGCCCTTCTCCATGAGTTCTTCCACTTGTCTTTGCAACTCCTTGGTTTCAACCGGATTGCTTCTATATGCTGGACGGTTTGGAAGTGTAGATCCTGGTACAAAGTCTATCTGGTGCTCAATCCCTCTCAATGGTGGTAAACCAATGGGATTGTCCTCTGGAAATACATCTTGAAACTCCTATAAAAGAGAAACCATTTCACTCGGATACACCGGTGTAGGGTCAGTTAAGTTCAATAGAGTCTCTTTAACCACAAGTAATATAGCTGATTGTTTAGAGTTGAGAGTTCTTTTGATATCACCCATGTTTGCATAGAAGTTTGGCTGCTTAGTTCCAGCCGGTTTTAGATCAATCTCCTTCTTCTTTTGGAGTTGAACCTGATCTTGTTGCACTTCCTTGGGTGTCAAGGGAACCAGAGTAGTCTTCTTGCCCTTGAACAGAAAGGAATGCTTGTTGGTGAACCCATCATGGATCACACGTCTATCAGATTGCCATGGTCTTCCAAGAAGTATGTGACCAGCTTGCATAGGCAACACATCACACAAGACTTCATCTTCATATCTCCCAATAGATAAGGGAATAAGAACTTGACTTGAGACCTTCATGGTGCCTTCTTCATTCAGCCATTGCAACCGGTAAGGCTTGGGATGCTTTTTGATGTGATCCTGGAAAGCACCAAGCATGCAACCTTTAAGAGTGCATATGAGGTGATCATGGACCGGATCACTAAGGAGGACAAGGAGGGTCTAGATGAGCCACATGAAGCCACAATGCATCAACCACTCGGTGAGGATGCTCTAGCCATTCCTGAAGGTCCCATGACTCGTTCCAGAGTCAAGAAGCTAAAGGAGAATGTTGTTGGATTACTCACTTCACATCCACAACAAGAAGGTCTTGGACAAGGTTTGATCAGAGATGTCTTGATCACCATTCAAGCCATCTCTACACCAAACTGAGTTAGTGTCTAGGCAAGACATGGGGTGCGTGTTCTTTTCCTTGGTTTTGGTTTTGTCCCACGAGGTTTTCCAGGAGGAAGGTTTTTAACGAGGCCACAACTTGTCTACACATCACCTAAGTGCTAATCTCGGTCCAAGACTAATAGAAGTTGCATTTTATTTCATTTAAACTTATAAACTATAGTTTTAGTTCTTTCATTTTTTGGTTCATGTCGAAACCCTAGAGGATTTGTCTCTGGTTTCTTATTTAAAGGGTTCTCTACACCCTTATGTAATCATCCAATCTTTTCTATACAAGTTTATTCATCTTTGCGGCTCTCTCTCTCTCTAAAAGAAGTGTGCCGAGTCTGGTGTGTCATATCCAGAGCCTAAGGGTGTTTAGTTTGGTGTGTAATATCCAAACCATTCATCTAGGAGTATCAAGAGATCATCCATCCCTCTTGTGTCACCATCCAATCCACACGCCTTGAAGGACTTGAGTCTTTTGATTCGTTCTTGCAAGGATTATCCATTCCCATCAACCAAAGAGCATCCTAGGGACGCATCAGGTGGTCCTCTAGGGTGTCGACATGAACCAAAAAAGGAAAGAACTAAAACTATAGTTTATAAGTTTAAATGAAATAAAATGCAACTTCTATTAGTCTTGGACCGAGAATAGCACTTAGGTGATGTGTAGACAAGTTGTGGCCTCGTTAAAAACCTTCCTCCTGGAAAACCTCGTGGGACAAAACCAAAAGCAAGGAAAAGAGCACGCACCCCATGTCTTGCCTAGACACTAACTCAGTTTGGTGTAGAGATGGCTTGAATGGTGATCAAGACATCTCGGATCAAACCTTGTCCAAGACCTTCTTGTTGTGGATGTGAAGTGAGTAATCCAACAACATTCTCCTTTAGCTTCTTGACTCTGGAACGAGTCATGGGACCTTCAGGAATGGCTAGAGCATCCTCACCGAGTGGTTGATGCATTGTGGCTTCATGTGGCTCATCTAGACCCTCCTTGTCCTCCTTAGTGATCCGGTCCATGATCACCTCATATGCACTCTTAAAGGTTGCATGCTTGGTGCTTTCCAGGATCACATCATCCCCTCCCTCTTCAAAAAGATTTGTCCTCAAATCTGTTTTACCTACAATAGAGGGGACCAAGTCAGTAACATTGAAGTTTAAAATCAGATTACACTTACCTTGCAAGCCTCTTTGATAGGCATTGTTGCTGACTGGTTTGGATATGTAGAAGGCACTAATCCATTTAGTTCCTGATTCATTACTTAAACCTGACATGTTGAAACAAAGCAAGTTAGCACATGAAAGTTTATCAAAGAGTAATAATCATATCCCAAATTGGTTTTTGCTCGGTTTTGGCTTGTGTGCTGCTTCTGGTGGTGCTTCTTTGATGAGGATGAAGCTAGTGACGTCCTGGTGCTTATCCTGATCCAAATCAGGTGGCTTGAACCGCTTGTCTTCCACATGCTTGTTCTTTCTTCTTGTATGCTTCCAAGCTTCATGATAATCTGCACATGGCTCTTTTGACAAAAACAAGTGCATCATATCTGTGTAATGGATAAAAGAACTCTTGAAAACATGATCACTTACCTTAGCATGCTCACTAGGTCGCCATATATAGGATTGAGATGTTTTAAACTTAGAAAAGTTCAAAGATAGCCAATACAGGATCACCCGATTTGTAGAACCCATAACTCTTTCATCTGAGAAGGTCTTGACTTGATTCCAATTCGACGTGAGACCCTGATGAGTTAAGTTTCCATGGCAGTCGAGTTTGATGGTTAACTCCTTGTGGTTGTTAAGATATGACCCTCGGACTGTCCCTATGTCAAGGCTGGCGGCTAGACAGTTCCCAAGGTTTGATTGTTGCTTCATCAACTTAACCAACAACCCATTCTTGATACTCTGATCATTATCATAGCTTCTCTTTTCGAGAATGGTAGATCTCAAAACATTTTGACCTGTACTCACAGCAAGCAAATCAGGCTTCATGTTTTTCTTTGAGTTTAGATAGTTACCCCGGGTTGGTTTCTTTGGAGATTGTTGTAGACTAAGTTCCTCTGGTGGTTTCTCTTTGATTTGAGAAGAAAACATGAGTTCTTCTCCTGCTCCAGTAATCACTTCACCATTGACTCTAGTGACTCCTTCATCTCCAATTACATTTTGATAATCTTTGCATTGGTACTGATGTTGCTGCATATCTGGTGGCTTCCATATCTTGATATGGTCAAGATGCAAGTCCTTTTGATCAACTTCAAACTCCTTATGACCCCAACTTGTTCTAGCACGAACAGAGCACTCTCCAAAGGTGATAATCTTGTGGTAATATCCTCCAGGTCTCCACGAGTAGGTCTGTAACCTTCCAGCACAATCAGACATAAGTTCCTCTTGGGAAAGATCCAAACCGGCATGTCTTGCAAAACTAGCAATATCTTGATGATCAGAAGGCCATTTTCTGCGTTGTCTGGCTTGTTGGATCCGTGACTGATTTGGCTTCATTCTCCAGTTGGTTTCATAGTGAAATTCTTGCTGAGCTGAGACGTGCAACCCCTTATCTTCAAAGGATGAGAAATCTACAAAATCCAATGTTGGTGCAGCTGAACTCTTCTTAACCTGTTTGATCTTGTTCTTCTGATTCAAGACCTCTCCTCCAGGCTCAAATACAACATGTCTCATGTCCAAGTCGTGTCTTGATAGTTCCACTTCTCCTTTCTTGTACCAATCAAAAGGAGTGAACAGAAAAGTACCTAAGAAGGCCCTTTGGAAATCACATGGATCAAAGACAATTAGTTGATTCATTCTACAAGCTCTCTGAGGTTCCATGAGTGTCTTCTCTGCTACCGTGTGTTGTGTTAAAGGGACCATGACGTTCTGAACAGGCTGTTCTTCTTTATGAAAGGTATGGGAGGTCACCTTGTCTTGATCTTCTTGGATAGGCGCAACTGGTGCTGGTTCTTGATGTTGTGTTTCAATGGATGGACGTGTTGTGTTGGTCCGTTTGATTTGCTTCTCCACACCCATCATTACTTGTAACAATGCCTCCTTAACCTCTTCACTGAATAAACAGAATTGTTTATCTTCTTTAGATGGCTTAGAGACTGGTTCCTTTCCATCAAGGCTGTCAATCTTCTTCTCCCACTCAGCCTTGCCATGGAATGGGGGTATCTTGATCTTCAAACCAGCAAGCTCATCTCCCTGGTTCATCCTTCTCTTCTGGACACGCCTATGTCTTCTTTAGGATGAACTGAGGTGCTCATACTCATTGTCAGTCTCCTTATAACCATAATGTTCTTGGCAAGTTGTTTGGCGATTTGCTTGGTGTGCGGCTTGTGGTCTCTCTTCTCTCCTAGTCTCTTGGTTTGGTAAGTGACTAGTGGCTCTCCTGATGTCTTCTCTCAACTCCCTTCTGATGTCACTGAGGCTGGTCCTCATCATCTCGGTCATGGTTGCTACCATGTTTTGGTTAAGTTGAGCCGACATAGCCTCCTTGAGATACTTGTCCTTCCTGGCGAGTGAAGCTTCTTCTTCAGACTCGGTTTCCATGCTTCCTGCACGCAAAGGTAACCAAAATAACCAGTAAAAGGTTTCTAGGGAACAAGACAAGCAAAAAGGAAAAGCAAACAAGCTTACAATGCAAGACAAAAGTGAAAAGGAAATCGGCTAGAAAAAGGAAATCGATTCAAGCAAAAAGGAAACACTTCTAAGCTTTTTCCTAATCACTCCTAAGGTTTTCTAGCACCCTAATAGCCTCAATATGCTCGTGTTCAAGGTGATAGACAAGCTAAACTAATGCACAAAGTGATCGACAACAAGGTACATGCGGCTAGGGTTTTTATCTCTCTAGGGTTTTCGCATGAAACCAAAAAAGGAAAGTCTAAAATTTCTTGTCTAAACACTTATGCAGTCACGAGCAGCCCCTAAACAAAGTAGTCTAATGCTTTTTCAAGATGTTAAAGATGAATCTCGGATGAAACAATAAAACAAGACAACAAGAAAACAAACAAGAACAAAAGCAAAGAACAATCGCAAAGAGAGAGAGCGAGTACTTCCCAACCAAAGTTGCTCTGATACCACCTGATGCGTCCCTAGGATGCTCTTTGGTTGATGGGAATGGATAATCCTTGCAAGAACGAATCAAAAGACTCAAGTCCTTCAAGGCGTGTGGATTGGATGGCGACACAAGAGGGATGGATGATCTCTTGATACTCCTAGATGAATGGTTTGGATATTACACACCAAACTAAACACCCTTAGGCTCTGGATATGACACACCAGACTCGGCACACTTCTTTTAGAGAGAGAGAGAGCCGCAAAGATGAATAAACTTGTATAGAAAAGATTGGATGATTACATAAGGGTGTAGAAAACCCTTTAAATAAGAAACCAGAGACAAATCCTCTAGGGTTTCGACATGAACCAAAAAAGGAAAGAACTAAAACTATAGTTTATAAGTTTAAATGAAATAAAATGCAACTTCTATTAGTCTTGGACCGAGAATAGCACTTAGGTGATGTGTAGACAAGTTGTGGCCTCGTTAAAAACCTTCCTCCTGGAAAACCTCGTGGGACAAAACCAAAAGCAAGGAAAAGAGCACGCACCCCATGTCTTGCCTAGACACTAACTCAGTTTGGTGTAGAGATGGCTTGAATGGTGATCAAGACATCTCGGATCAAACCTTGTCCAAGACCTTCTTGTTGTGGATGTGAAGTGAGTAATCCAACAACATTCTCCTTTAGCTTCTTGACTCTGGAACGAGTCATGGGACCTTCAGGAATGGCTAGAGCATCCTCACCGAGTGGTTGATGCATTGTGGCTTCATGTGGCTCATCTAGACCCTCCTTGTCCTCCTTAGTGATCCGGTCCATGATCACCTCATATGCACTCTTAAAGGTTGCATTCTTGGTGCTTTCCAGGATCACATCAGACTTATTTAAATATCTGTCTAAGCTTTAGCAAGAGAGAAGGAGCCGTTGGAGTCAAGACAGAAGGAGATCACATGCTTGGTTAAGGTTTGAATCGGATGAGAGAGACATAAGGACCAGTCACTTTCACCTCAGCTGGACGAGCCATCTGCCTTGGTTCAGACTGTTCTCTGCCTTGCTCAGACCTATTAGTTTATTCATTTCTCAGTCAACTTGTTACTCTATTTATGTATGTGTCCTATGAACCGATTAAGGCAAGGAATACAATTCCTCATTTCTCTATTCTCGTCTCTCTCTCTCTCTACACTCTCTCACGAATACTCTCTCCCTTCTCTCTAGTTCTTCCTGTTCTTCATCTTCTACATACAAACCAGACACTAAACACACTTATTCTAACAAGAATTATATGTGCAAGACACGAAATAGCATAGTTCTTAAAGAAAAACTCCAGTACATGCACAAGCTTCTCTGATTCAGAACACAAAAGATCAAACTCAAACTGAGAATCACTTATCACATGTTTCAAAGGTTTAACAGGTTTATCAAAGAATGTGTTGTACACCAATATATCATCAAGGATCAAAACAACACCATTCTCAAAGAGTGATCTCAAAACATGCCAAGATGTAACAGTTTCAGGACATACACGAGTAGGTTTCAAAACAGAATCAAACACAAACTCGTTTTCGGCTCTAAATGGTTTTAGTTCTTGAAAATTCTCAACCATAGATTCGTTCAAGGCACAAGTGGATGCAAACAAATCACCAGTGTCTAGTTTATGCTTAGAACTACTCAGAACAAAGCTACTTTCTTTGAAGACAAATGAATCAAATGATTTCCTAGAACAGAAAATAGGCTGTTGCAGAATAAGTTCTAATGACTTTTCAGGATGATCAAAGCTTTGTTTATGTTCCATAAACTTATCAATGCTCAAAACAAGACCAGAATTGATGTTATGATCATAGTGAAAACGTTTTTGATCAAAGAATTTATCTGGTTCAAGTTTCTTAAAAGAATAAATCATGTTATCAAAAACAGAGTTTGAAACAGAAAATTCTTTCACATTGTCAAGACCAAAACGTTTCTCATCATCAGAGCTATCCATAACAAACATGTCAGGCACATAATTTACCATAACAAGTTTCTTACAGTGCTCTTGAGAGTCCACAGAGAATGATTTATTTTCAGCTTCTGCTTCAGTGTTGTTTGGCTGCTCCAACACTTCTTCTGATGGTGAACTCTTTTGTTCTTCTCCTGCTGAGTTTTCTTCTAAGACCTGAGACACTGAATCAATCTTACTCGGTTGCACCGGTTCAATACAAGTTCTCTCAGTCTAATTTCGTGGCTCTCTCTCCCTTGCTTGTGTCTAAGCAATATTCAAAATGTAAGGAGTTTAGAGTTATGGTTTAGAGGCTGCCTTAACTCTCTTTCTCTTAAGGCAGCCTAATATTTGTAAAACTCACTTAAACTCGTCTTTATCTACTATTCTTACTCTAGCTTACTGATTCTAAATCTTCTTCATCTTAAGTACACAAACTCAAAGTGTTGTGTTGCTGCAGAAGGATAGATTCAAACTAGAGCTTCTTTTCCACACATAACCAGTTTACTGTCTAGGATCTTAGTTATAGTGTAGGCTATTTAAGATGATTCAACCACCAGTTGGTTGTCTCTTCCTTTGAATGGTGAGTTCCTGTTGTATGGCTGAAGGGGATTCAGTTACAAGTTAAATGAATACTCTCTTGACATGAGACAAACACTCATGTATTCCAACATTGAGGCCTCTTTAAATAAGAAACCAGAGACAAATCCTCTAGGGTTTCAACAATGATCAAGAAAAGGAAAGAAAGAAAACTATAGTCTAAGTTTAACATAAGTTTAAAATGACATAAAAATGTAACTTCTTTTAGTCTTGGACCGAGAATAGGGTCTAAGTGATGTGAAGACAAGTTGTGGCCTCGTTAAAAACCTTCCTCCTGGAAAACCTCGTGGGACAAAACCAAAAGCAAGGAAAAGAGCACGCACCCCATGTCTTGCCTAGACACTAACTCAATTTGATGTAGAGATGGCTTGAATGGTGATCAAGACATCTCGGATCAGACCTTGTCCAAGACTTTCTTGTTGTGGATGTGAAGTGAGTAATCCAACAACATTCTCCTTAAGCTTCTTGACTCTGGAACGAGTCATGGGACCTTCAGGAATGGCTAGAGCAACATCACCAAGTGGTTGGTGCAATGTGGCTTCATGTGGCTCATCTAGACTCTCCTTGTCCTCCTTAGTGATCCGGTCCATGATCACATCATGTTGAATGGGTAAAGGAGTATACAAACCCTGGGATTGAACTTGGGACTTGGCATGCTTGCACGTAGCACACCTTCCACAGATTCTTTCCACATCTCTCTTCATGTGCGGCCAATAGAAGTGATCCTGTAAAACTTTTAAGGTCTTGGCAATCCCAAAGTGTCCCATTAGACTGCCCCCATGGGATTCCCTGACAAAAAGATCTCTCAAAGAACAATTAGGCACACACAATCTATTGTCATAGAACAAGTAGCCTTCATTTCTAAAGTAATGTCCTGCAGCAAACTTAGCACATGAAGCATAAGCTTCCTTGAAATCATGGTCAGTCTCATACATGTCCTTTATCTGCTCAAACCCAAGCAACTTAGCATCTAGGGTGGTCAAGAGAACATACCTCCGAGATAGTGCATCAGCAACTACATTCTCCTTACCTTGTTTATATTTGATCACGTATGGAAAGGTCTCAATGAACTCAACCCACCTTGCGTGTCTCTTGCTAAGCTTACTCTGCCCTTTTAGATACTTTAGGGACTCATGATCAGTGTGTATGACAAACTCCTTGGGCCACAAGTAGTGTTGCCACGTTTGTAATGCCCTCACCAAGGCATAGAGCTCTTTGTCATAGGTTGCATAGTTGAGTGTGGCTCCTCCAAGCTTCTCACTGAAGTATGCAATGGGTTTCCTATCCTGCATCAACACGGCACCAATACCAATTCCTGATGCATCACATTCTATTTCAAAGGTTTTAGCAAAGTCAGGAAGCATAAGAAGAGGTGATTGAGTAAGCTTCTCTTTTAGGCTCTGGAAAGCCTTCTCTTGTGCTTCTCCCCACTTGAAACCAACATCCTTCTTTATAACTTCAGTTAAGGGAGCTGCAATGGTGCTAAAGTCCTTGACAAATCTCCTATAGAAGCCGGCAAGTCCATGGAAGCTCCTCACTTCTCCTACTGAGGTTGGACTCGGCCATTCCTTGATTGCCTTGATCTTCTCTTCATCAACCTTAACTCCATCTGCACTCACAACAAAGCCTAGGAAAACCAAGTTATCCGTGCAAAAGGTGCACTTCTTTAGGTTGGCATAAAGCTTCTCATTTCTTAAAACACTCAAGACAGCCTTAAGATGATCTAAATGCTCTTCTAGGTTCTTGCTATACACTAAGATGTCATCAAAGTATACTACAACCGATATGCCTATGAATGATCTAAGAACATGATTCATTAACCTCATGAATGTACTAGGTGCATTGGTTAATCCAAATGGCATAACTAACCACTCATACAATCCATGTTTAGTTTTAAAGGCAGTCTTCCATTCATCTTCTTCTTTCATCCTAATCTGATGATAACCACTTTTTAAATCTATCTTAGAAAAGATGCAAGAACCATGTAATTCATCAAGCATATCATCAAGTCTAGGGATAGGGTGGCGATACTTCACTGTGATGTTGTTGATTGATCTACAATCAACACACATACGCCATGTACCATCCTTCTTAGGCACTAGGAGCACTGGTACAGCACATGGGCTCAAGCTCTCTCGGATATAGCCCTTCTCCATTAGTTCCTCTACTTGTCTTTGCAACTCCTTGGTCTCAACCGGATTGCTTCTGTATGCTGGACGGTTTGAAAGTGTAGATCCTGGCACAAAGTCTATCTGGTGCTCAATCCCTCTCAAAGGTGGCAAACCAATGGGATTGTCTTCTGGAAATACATCTTGAAACTCCTGCAAAAGAGAAACCATTTCACTCGGATACACCGGTGTAGAATCTGTTAAGTTCAATAGAGTCTCTTTAAACACAAGTAAGATAGCAGATTGTTTAGAGTTGAGAGTTCTTTTGATATCACCCATGTTAGCATAGAAGTTTGGCTGCTTAGTTCCAGCCGGTTTTAGATCAATCTCCTTCTTCTTTTGGAGTTGAATCTGATCTTGTTGTACTTCCTTGGGTGTCAAGGGAACCAGAGTAGTCTTCTTGCCCTTGAACAAAAAGGAATGCTTGTTGGTGAACCTGATGCGTCCCTAGGATGCTCTTTGGTTGATGGGAATGTATAGATCCTTGCAAGAACAAATCAGAGACTCAAGTCCTTCAAGGCGTGTGGATTGAATGGTGACACAAGAGGGATGGATGATCTCTTGATACTCCTAGATGAATAACTTGGATATGACACACCAAATTAGACACCCTTAGACTCTGGATACTACACACCAGAAACTCGACACCTTTCTAGAGAGAGAGCCGTCAAGGAGAAAAGATAACTTGATATTAAAAAAGCTGGATGAATAAAATAGGGTATAAGGAACCCTTTAAATAGGAAACCAGAGACATGCCTCTATGGTTTCGACAATGAATCCAAAAAAGGAAAGAACTAAAACTATAGTTTATAAGCTTAAATGAAATAAAAATGCACTTCTATTAATCTTGGACCGAGTGTAGCACTTAGGTGATTTGTAGACAAGTTGTGGCCTCGTTAAAAACCTTCCTCCTGGAAAACCTCGTCGGACAAAACCAAAAGCAAGGAAAAGAGCACGCACTCCATGTCTGCCTAGACACTACCTCAGTTTGGTGTAGAGATGGCTTGAATGGTGATCAAGACATCTCGGATCAAACCTTGTCCAAGACCTTCTTGTTGTGGATGTGAAGTGAGTAATCCAACAACATTCTCCTTAAGCTTCTTGACTCTGGAACGAGTCATGGGACCTTCAGGAATGGCTAGAGCATCCTCATCAAATGGTTGATGCATAGTGGCTTCATGTGGCTCATCTAGACTCTCCTCCTTGTCCTCCTTAGTGATCCGGTCCATGATCACATCATCCCCTCCCTCTTGAAAAGGATTTGTCCTCAAATCAGGTCCATCTACAACAAAAGGAGCCAAGTCAGTGACATTGAAGCTATTTGATACATCGTACTTACCTTGGAGATCAAGCTTGTAGGCATTGTCATTGATCTTGTGGATGATCTCAAAGGGTCCATCAACCCTTGGCATCAGTTTGGACTTCCTCTCGTTGGGGAACCTATCCTTCCTTAGGTGCAACCAAACTTGGTCACCAACTTCAAAGGTTCTCACACGTCTCCCCTTGTTTGCTTGCTTCTCATACAGCTTGGTCTTCTGCTCAATGTTTAGTCTAGCCTTCTCATGAATCTGTTGAACCAACTCGGCTTTCTTCTTGCCATCTAGACTCGTCCTTTCACACTCAGGTAAAGGCATTAGATCCAAAGGAGAGGTGGGATTGAACCCATAAACAATTTCAAATGGTGAATACTTAGAAGCAGAATGCATAGCATGATTGTATGCAAATTCACAATGTGGCAAGTATTCTTCCCATGTTCTTAAGTTCTTTCTAATGAATGCACGCAGGAGTGTTCCTAATGTCCTATTAACTACCTCAGTTTGCCCATCAGTTTGTGGATGACATGTAGTAGAGAACAAAAGCTTAGTGCCTAACTTAGACCAAAGTGTCTTCCAAAAGTAACTAAGAAACTTAGTGTCCCTATCAGAAACTATGGTTCTAGGCATGCCATGCAAACGTACAACCTCCTTAAAGAACAAGTTAGCTACATGTAATGCATCATCAGTCTTATGACATGCTATGAAATGTGCCATCTTAGAGAACCTATCAACAACAACAAAGATAGAATCCTTTCCAGTCCTAGTTCTAGGCAAACCAACAATGAAATCCATAGAAATGTCATTCCAGGGATGGTGTGGAATAGGTAAAGGAGTATACAAACCCTGGTTTTGAACTTGGGACTTGGCATGCTTGCAAGTAGCACACCTTCCACATATCCTCTCCACATCTCTCTTCATGTGCGGCCAATAGAAGTGATCCTGTAAAACTTTTAAGGTCTTGGCAATCCCAAAGTGTCCCATTAGACTGCCCCCATGGGATTCCCTGACAAAAAGGTCTCTCAAAGAGCAATTAGGCACACACAATCTATTGTCAAAGAATAAGTAACCTTCCTTTCTAAAGTAATGCCCTGAGGCAAACTTTGCACATGAAGCATAAGCTTCCTTGAAATCATGATCAGTATCATACATATCTTTTATCTGCTCAAACCCAAGCAACTTAGCATCTAAGGTGGTCAAGAGAACATACCTCCGAGATAGTGCATCAGCAACTACATTCTCCTTACCTTGTTTATATTTGATCACGTATGGAAAGGTCTCAATGAACTCAACCCACCTTGCGTGTCTCTTGCTAAGCTTACTCTGCCCTTTTAGATACTTGAGGGACTCATGATCAGTGTGGATGACAAACTCTTTGGGCCACAAGTAATGTTGCCACGTTTGTAATGCCCTCACCAAGGCATAGAGTTCTTTGTCATATGTTGCATAGTTGAGAGTGGCTCCTCCAAGCTTCTCACTGAAGTATGCAATGGGTTTCCTATCCTGCATCAACACGGCACCAATACCAATTCCTGATGCATCACATTCTATTTCAAAGGTTTTAGCAAAGTCAGGAAGCATAAGAAGAGGTGATTGAGTAAGCTTCTCTTTTAGGCTCTGGAAAGCCTTCTCTTGTGCTTCTCCCCACTTGAAACCAACATCCTTCTTTATAACTTCAGTTAAGGGAGCTGCAATGGTGCTAAAGTCCTTGACAAATCTCCTATAGAAGCCGGCAAGTCCATGGAAGCTCCTCACTTCTCCTACTGAGGTTGGACTCGGCCATTCCTTGATTGCCTTGATCTTCTCTTCATCAACCTTAACTCCATCTGCACTCACAACAAAGCCTAGGAAAACCAAGTTATCCGTGCAAAAGGTGCACTTCTTTAGGTTGGCATAAAGCTTCTCATTTCTTAAAACACTCAAGACAGCCTTAAGATGATCTAAATGCTCTTCTAGGTTCTTGCTATACACTAAGATGTCATCAAAGTATACTACAACCGATATGCCTATGAATGATCTAAGAACATGATTCATTAACCTCATGAATGTACTAGGTGCATTGGTTAATCCAAATGGCATAACTAACCACTCATACAATCCATGTTTAGTTTTAAAGGCAGTCTTCCATTCATCTTCTTCTTTCATCCTAATCTGATGATAACCACTTTTTAAATCTATCTTAGAAAAGATGCAAGAACCATGTAATTCATCAAGCATATCATCAAGTCTAGGGATAGGGTGGCGATACTTCACTGTGATGTTGTTGATTGATCTACAATCAACACACATACGCCATGTACCATCCTTCTTAGGCACTAGGAGCACTGGTACAGCACATGGGCTCAAGCTCTCTCGGATATAGCCCTTCTCCATTAGTTCCTCTACTTGTCTTTGCAACTCCTTGGTCTCAACCGGATTGCTTCTGTATGCTGGACGGTTTGAAAGTGTAGATCCTGGCACAAAGTCTATCTGGTGCTCAATCCCTCTCAATGGTGGTAAACCAATGGGATTGTCCTCTGGAAATACATCTTGAAACTCCTATAAAAGAGAAACCATTTCACTCGGATACACCGGTGTAGGGTCAGTTAAGTTCAATAGAGTCTCTTTAACCACAAGTAATATAGCTGATTGTTTAGAGTTGAGAGTTCTTTTGATATCACCCATGTTTGCATAGAAGTTTGGCTGCTTAGTTCCAGCCGGTTTTAGATCAATCTCCTTCTTCTTTTGGAGTTGAACCTGATCTTGTTGCACTTCCTTGGGTGTCAAGGGAACCAGAGTAGTCTTCTTGCCCTTGAACAGAAAGGAATGCTTGTTTGTGAACCCATCATGGATCACACGTCTATCTGATTGCCATGGCCTTCCAAGAAGTATGTGACCAGCTTGCATAGGCAACACATCACACAAGACTTCATCTTCATATCTCCCAATAGATAAGGGAATAAGAACTTGACTTGAGACCTTCATGGTGCCTTCTTCATTCAGCCATTGCAACCGGTAAGGCTTGGGATGCTTTTGAACCTTCAATCCCAACTTCTGGACCATTGTCTCACTCGCAGCATTCACACAACTTCCTCCATCTACAATGAGGCTGCACACTTTTCCTTGGACCAAACACCGGGTGTAGAAGAGGTTCTCACGCTGCTCTAGCTCCTCAGCCTTGTTTTGCAAGCTTAGAAGTCTTCTTGCTACTAAAAGCTTCCCCTGGACTGGTCCTTCTTCAAGCTCTTCCTCAGTGTCTTCTTGGTCAGACTCGGTGTTGTCTTCTCCTGAGGTGTACTCTCCATCTTCCCGCAAGAACATGACTCTCTTGTTGGTACACTCATTGGCATAGTGTCCTCTTCCTTGGCACTTGAAGCACTTGACATCACGAGCTCTGGAACTAGATGCCTCAACCTTGCCTTTGCCCTTGTCAAGAGCACTGATTGGTTTGGTCTCTTCTCTTGGATAGGCCTTGTTGTCCTTCTGGAATGGTTTAGACTCCTTAGCATAAGGTGTCTTCTCTTCCTTGTTGTGGTGTAACCGGTTGGAGCCATACTGATTGCGTGAGTGTCCCCTCCTCTTGAGTTTTTGCTCAACAAGAATGGCCTTGTGTAGCATCTCTTCAAGCTCCACATAATGTTGCATCTCAACATTGTCTTGTATCTCTCGGTTTAGACCACAAAGGAACCTTGACATGGTTGCTTCTCTATCCTCTGATATGTTAGCCCTCAGCATGAGCAACTCCATCTCTTGGTAATAGTCCTCCACTGATCTTGAACCTTGGGTAAGCTTCCTCAGCCGGTGGTGCAAGTCTCTAAGGTAATGGCTTGGTACAAACCTCTTGCGCATGATTGACTTCATCTCTGTCCAAGTTTCAACCGGTTCCTCTCCATTCCTTCTACGAGTTGTGAGGTATTGATCCCACCAACTCAAAGCATAGTAATAGAATTCAGTGGCAGCAATCTGAATCTTCTTGTGGTTGGTGTATTGCTTGCACTGAAAGACTAGCTCAATCTTCTTCTCCCACTCAAGATAGGCATCCGGATCAGCCTTGCCATGGAATGGGGGTATTTTGATCTTCAGACCGGCAAGATCATCTCCCTGGTTCACTCTTCTCTCATGGGCACGCCTAGGTCTTCTTGAGGATGAGCTAAGGTGATCATACTCTTCATCAGTCTCCTCATAACCATCATGCTCTTGGCGAGTGGTTTGGCGATTTGCTTGGTGTGCCGCTTGTGGTCTCTCTTCTCTCCTAGTCTCTTGGTTTGGTAAGTGACTAGTAGCTCTCCTTATGTCTTCTCTCAACTCTCTTCTGATGTCACTGAGGCTGGTCCTCATCATCTCGGTCATGGTTGCTACCATACTTTGGTTAAGTTGCTCGGTCATAGCTTCCATGAGGAGTTTGTTTCTCCTGACGAGTTCAGCCTCTTCCTCAGACTCGGACACCATTGTACCTGCTTAAAGGCAAACAAGACAACCAGTAAAGAGTTCTAGGGAAGAAGATATGCAAAAAGGAAAAGAAAAACAAGCAAAAAGGAAAAGCAACAATCGTACAATGCAAGACAAAGTGAAAAGGAAATCGACTAAGTAAAAAGGAATGAGTTCATGCAAAAAGGAAAAACTTCTACACCTTTTCCTAATCACTTCTAAGGTTTCCTAGCAACCTAACAAGCTTACTTTACTCGTGTTCTAGGTGATAAACAACTTAGAGCAAGGCACAAAGCAATCGACAAGTGAAGGTATGCGGCTAGGGTTCTTCTCTCACTAGGGTTTCCGCGTGAACCCAAATAAGGAAAGTCTAAAAATCCTTGTCTAAACTCTCATGCAGTGATGAATAACTTGGATATGACACACCAAATTAGACACCCTTAGACTCTGGATACTACACACCAGAAACTCGACACCTTTCTAGGGAGAGAGCCGTCAAGGAGAAAAGATAACTTGATATTAAAAAGCTGGATGAATACAATAGGGTATAAGGAACCCTTTAAATAGGAAACCAGAGGCATGCCTCTAGGGTTTCGACAATGAATCCAAAAAAGGAAAGAACTAAAACTATAGTTTATAAGCTTAAATGAAATAAAAATGCACTTCTATTAATCTTGGACCGAGTGTAGCACTTAGGTGATTTGTAGACAAGTTGTGGCCTCGTTAAAAACCTTCCTCCTGGAAAACCTCGTGGGACAAAACCAAAAGCAAGGAAAAGAGCACGCACTCCATGTCTGCCTAGACACTACCTCAGTTTGGTGTAGAGATGGCTTGAATGGTGATCAAGACATCTCGGATCAAACCTTGTCCAAGACCTTCTTGTTGTGGATGTGAAGTGAGTAATCCAACAACATTCTCCTTAAGCTTCTTGACTCTGGAACGAGTCATGGGACCTTCAGGAATGGCTAGAGCATCCTCATCAAATGGTTGATGCATAGTGGCTTCATGTGGCTCATCTAGACTCTCCTCCTTGTCCTCCTTAGTGATCCGGTCCATGATCACATCAGAACCCATCACGGATCACACGCCTATCAGATTGCCAAGGTCTTCCAAGAAGTATGTGACCAGCTTGCATAGGCAACACATCACACAAGACTTCATCTTCATATCTCCCAATGGCTAAGGGAATAAGAACTTGACTTGAAACCTTCATGGTGCCTTCTTCATTCAGCCATTGTAACCGGTAAGGCTTGGGATGCTTTTGAACCTTCAATCCCAACTTCTGGACCATTGTTTCACTCGCAGCATTGACACAACTTCCTCCATCAACAATGAGGCTGCACACCTTTCCTTGGACCAAGCACCGGGTGTAGAAGAGGTTCTCACGTTGCTCTAGCTCCTCAGCCTTGTTTTGCAAGCTTAGAAGCCTTCTTGCTACTAAAAGCTTCCCCTGGACTGGTCCTTCTTCATGTTCTTCTTCAGTGTCTTCTTGGTCAGACTCGGTGTTGTCATCTTCTGAGGCATACTCTCCATTCTCCAGCAAGATCATGACTCTCTTGTTGGTACACTCATTGGCATAATGTCCTCTTCCTTGGCACTTGAAACACTTGACATCACGAGCTCTGGAACTAGAGGCTTCAACCTTGCCCTTGCCCTTGTCAAGAGCACTGATTGGTTTGGTCTCTTCTCTTGGATAGGACTTGTTGTCCTTCTGGAATGGTTTAGACTCCTTAGGATAAGGTGACTTCTCTTCCTTGGTGTTGTGTAACCGGTTAGAGCCATACTGATTGCGTGAGTGTCCCCTCCTCTTGAGTTGTTGCTCAACAAGAATAGCCTTGTGTAGCATCTCTTCAAGCTCCACATAATGTTGCATCTCAACATTGTCTTGTATCTCTCGGTTTAAACCACAAAGGAACCTTGACATGGTTGCTTCTCTATCTTCTGATATGTTAGCCCTCAGCATGAGTAACTCCATCTCCTGGTAATACTCCTCCACTGATCTTGATCCTTGGGTAAGTTTCCTCAGCCGGTGGTGCAAGTCTCTAAGGTAATGGCTTGGAACAAACCTTTTGCGCATGATAGACTTCATCTCTGTCCAAGTCTCTACTGGTTCCTCTCCATTCCTCCTACGAGTTGTGATGTACTGATCCCACTGATGTAACCCTAATCACGATCAATTCCAAGGAAAATAGAGAAATGAAGGACCAAGCTAAGCCACTGATCATGGTTTGGCTTGACGGGTATTTTCAAGACCTTATCGGTCAGGAAACAAACCAAGAAGAATAAAGAAGAAGCTAGTCCAATTGGAGCAGAAACTGTCTCGGCCCAATTTTCGACAATTCAGCCCATAACAAGTTCTTATGGGTTTGTTTCTTACCAAATTCGACCAGGCCTTTCATCAGATTGTTTCTGACCCATTTCACCAAAAAAAATATCAGAAAGGAGTCAAGGAATCAGTCCTGGTCGTGGCTTACCAAGAGTTCTTCAAAGACAAGTCAAAATTCAACATCTCGGTTCTACAAAAGTCTTTGGTCTTAGTCTTTGTTCCTAGTTTCTAAGTTTCTAATTTTCTGCATAATCAGTCTTGTTTTCTACAGATTGTAAACTATAAAAAGGCCTAAGTTGCCAAGAATAAAATCATTCAGCATTTTTAATAAAAACCTTCTCTTTAATCTTGTTGAATCCTTTGTTCTTCGGAACATCGTATTGCTCTTGGATCATGTCTGCACGGTGACCTGTGCGATCCAGGGCGCTTCTACACAAGTGTTTGATCATTCCGCAGATCCTACACTGAAGTTCATCATTCCATATTCGACTTCATTCCACAATTCCATCATCACCAGTTCCGTTCGAACCATAAATCAGAGTGGCCGTTCCTAGGGGTTCATCACCCACCAACTCAAAGCATAGTCATAGAACTCAGTGGCAGCAATCTGAATCTTCTTGTGGTTTGTGTACTGCTTGCACTGAAAGACTAGCTCAATCTTCTTCTCCCACTCAAGATAAGCATCCGGATAAGCTTTGCCATGGAATGGGGGTATCTTGATCTTCAAACCAGCAAGTTCATCTCCCTGGTTCATTCTTCTCTCTTGGACACGCCTAGGTCTTCTTGAGGATGAGCTGAAGTGTTCATACTCTTCATCAGTCTCCTCATAACCATCATGTTCTTGGCGAGTTGCTTGGCGAGTTGTTTGAGGTCTTTCTTCTCTCCTAGTCTCTTGGTTTGGCAAGTGACTAGTAGCTCTCCTGATGTCTTCTCTAAGCTCTCTCCTGATGTCATTGAGATTGGTCCTCATCATCTCGGTCATGGTTGCCACCATACTCTGGTTGAGTTGATTTGTCATAGCTTCCATGAGGAGTTTGTTCCTCCGGACGAGTTCAGCCTCTTCTTCATACTCGGACACCATGTTTCCTGCTCAAAGGTAAACACAATAACCAGTAAAAGGATTCTAGGTAACAAGACAAGCAAAAAGGAAAAAGAAAACAAGCAAAAAGGAAAAAGAAAACAAGCAAAAAGGAAAAGAAACAAGCTTGTTTTGCAAGACAAAAGTAAAAATGATGTGATCATGGACCGGATCACTAAGGAGGACAAGGAGAGTCTAGATGAGCCACATGAAGCCACATTGCACCAACCACTTGGTGATGATGCTCTAGCCATTCCTGAAGGTCCCATGACTCGTTCCAGAGTCAAGAAGCTTAAGGAGAATGTTGTTGGATTACTCACTTCACATCCACTACAAGCAAGTCTTGGACAAGGTCTGATCCGAGATGTCTTGATCACCATTCAAGCCATCTCTACATCAAACTGAGTTAGTGTCTAGGCAAGACATGGGGTGTGTGCTCTTTTCCTTGCTTTTGGTTTTGTCCCACGAGGTTTTCCAGGAGGAAGGTTTTTAACGAGGCTACAACTTGTCTTCACATCACTTAGGCTCTATTCTCGGTCCAAGGCTACATGAAGTTCCATTTTTATTTCATTTTAAACTTATGTTAAACTTAGACTATAGTTTTATTTCTTTCCTTTTTTGGTTCATTGTCGAAACCCTAGAGAGTATGTTCTCTGGTTTCTTATTTAAAGGGTTCTCTACACCCTCTTGTATTCATTCAGTCTTTTAATAAACAAGTAACATTCATCTTGACGGCTCTCTCTCTCTCTAGAAAGTGTGCCGAGTTCTGGTGTGTCATATCCAGAGACTTAAGGGTGTTTAGTTTGGTGTGTCATATCCAAATCATTCATCTAGGAGTATCAAGAGATCATTCATCCCTCTTGTGTCACCATTCATTCCACACACCTTGAAGGACTTGAGTCTCTGATTCGTTCTTGCAAGGATCTATCCATCATCCCATCAACCAAAGAGCATCCTAGGGACGCATCAAGTGGTATCAGAGCAACTTTGGTTGGGAAGTACTCGCTATCCTCTTTTGTTTTCTTGTTTTCTTTTGTTGTTTCAATCCGTGTTTCATCTTTATCTTTTGAATAAGCAGTAGAACTCATCTAAACTAGGGCTGCTCGTGATTGCATAAGAGTTTAGACAAGAATTATAGGACTTTCCTTATTTGAAATTTTCGGAAACCCTAGAGAGATAAAAACCCTAGCCGCATGCATACCTTGTGTCGATTACTTTGTGCATTAGTCTAGCTTGTTTATCACTTTGAGCTCGAGCATAATAAGATTGTTAGGGTGTTAGACAACCTTAGAAGAGTTTAGGAAAAGGTTTAAGAAGTTTTTCCATTGTGCTTGACCATTTCCTTTTTGCTTGAATCGATTTCCTTTTTCTAGCCGATTATCCTTTTTACTTTGTCTTGCATTACAAGCTTGTTCTCTTTTCCTTTTTACTTGTTTTCTTTTTCCTTTTTGCTTGTCTTCTTCCCTAGAAACCTTTTACTGGTTGTCTTGTTTGTCTTTGGGTAGGAACAATGGTGTCCGAGTCTGAGGAAGAGGCTGAACTCGTCAGGAGAAACAAACTCCTCATGGAAGCTATGACCAATCAACTTAACAAAAGTATGGTGGCAACCATGACCGAGATGATGAGGACCAATCTTAATGACATCAGGAGAGAGCTTAGAGAAGACATTAGGAGAGCCACTAGTCACTTGCCAAACCAAGAGACTAGGAGAGAAGAGAGACCACAAGCAACTCGCCAAACAACTCGCCAAGAACATGATGGATATGAGGAGACTGATGAAGAGTATGATCACCTCAGCTCATCCTCAAGAAGACCTAGGCGTGTCCAAGAGAGAAGAGTGAACCAAGGAGATGATCTTGCTGGTTTGAAGATCAAGATACCCCCATTCCATGGCAAGGCTGATCCGGATGCATATCTTGAGTGGGAGAAGAAGATTAAGCTAGTCTTCCAGTGCAAGCAGTACACAAACCACAAGAAGATTCAGATTGCTGCCACTGAATTCTATGACTATGCTTTGAGTTGGTGGGATCAATACCTCACAACTCGTAGGAGGAATGGAGAGGAACCGGTTGAAACTTGGACAGAGATGAAGTCAATCATGCGCAAGAGATTTGTTCCAAGCCATTACCTTAGAGACTTGCACCACCGGCTGAGGAAGCTTACCCAAGGTTCAAGATCAGTGGAGGAGTATTACCAAGAGATGGAGCTACTTATGCTAAGGGCTAACATATCAGAAGATAGAGAAGCAACCATGTCAAGGTTCCTTTGTGGTCTAAACCGAGAAATACAAGACAATGTTGAGATGCAACATTATGTGGAGCTTGAAGAGATGCTACACAAGGCTATACTTGTTGAGCAACAACTCAAGAGGAGGGGACACTCACGCAATCAGTATGGCTCTAACCGGTTACACAACAACAAGGAAGAGAAGTCACCTTACCTTAAGGAGTCTAAGCCATTCCAGAAGGACAACAAGTCCTATCCAAGAGAAGAAACCTAACCAATCAGTGCTCTTGACAAGGGCAAAGGCAAGGTTGAAGCATCTAGTTCCAGAGCTCGTGATGTCAAATGCTTTAAGTGCCAAGGAAGAGGGCACTATGCCAATGAGTGTACCAACAAGAGAGTCATGTTCTTACTGGAAGATGGAGAGTATACCTCAGGAGATGACAACACCGAGTCTGACTAAGAAGACACTGAAGAAGAACTTGAAGAAGGACCAGTCCAGGGTGATGCGTCCCTAGGATGCTCTTTGGTTGATGGGAATGGATAATCCTTGCAAGAACGAATCAAAAGACTCAAGTCCTTCAAGGCGTGTGGATTGGATGGTGACACAAGAGGGATGGATGATCTCTTGATACTCCTAGATGAATGGTTTGGATATTACACACCAAACTAGACACCCTTAGGCTCTGGATATGACACACCAGACTCGGCACACTTCTTTTAGAGAGAGAGAGAGAGCCGCAAAGATGAATAAACTTGTATATAAAAGATTGGATGATTACATAAGGGTGTAGAGAACCCTTTAAATAAGAAAACCAGAGACATGCCTCTAGGGTTTTCGACAATGAACCAAAAAAGGAAAGAAAGCAAACTATAGTTTATAAGTTAAAAATGAAATGAAATGCAACTTCTAATAGGCTTGGACCGAGTATAGCACTTAGGTGATTTGTAGACAAGTTGTGGCCTCGTTAAAAACCTTCCTCCTGGAAAACCTCGTGGGACAAAACCAAAAGCAAGGAAAAGAGCACGCACCCCATGTCTGCCTAGACACTATCTCAGTTTGGTGTAGAGATGGCTTGAATGGTGATCAAGACATCTCGGATCAAACCTTGTCCAAGACCTTCTTGTTGTGGATGTGAAGTGAGTAATCCAACAACATTCTCCTTAAGCTTCTTGACTCTGGAACGAGTCATGGGACCTTCAGGAATGGCTAGAGCATCCTCATCAAATGGTTGATGCATTGTGGCTTCATGTGGCTCATCTAGACTCTCCTCCTTGTCCTCCTTAGTGATCCGGTCCATGATCACATCATCCCCTCCCTCTTGAAAAGGATTTGTCCTCAAATCAGGTCCATCTACAACAAAAGGAGCCAAGTCAGTGACATTGAAGCTATTTGATACATCGTACTTACCTTGGAGATCAAGCTTGTAGGCATTGTCATTGATCTTGTGGATGATCTCAAAGGGTCCATCAACCCTTGGCATCAGTTTGGACTTCCTCTCGTTGGGGAACCTATCCTTCCTTAGGTGCAACCAAACTTGGTCACCAACTTCAAAGGTTCTCACACGTCTCCCCTTGTTTGCTTGCTTCTCATACAGCTTGGTCTTCTGCTCAATGTTTAGTCTAGCCTTCTCATGAATCTGTTGAACCAACTCGGCTTTCTTCTTGCCATCTAGACTTATCCTTTCACACTCAGGTAAAGGCATTAGATCCAAAGGAGAGGTGGGATTGAACCCATAAACAATTTCAAAAGGAGAATACTTAGAAGCAGAATGCATAGCATGATTGTATGCAAATTCACAATGTGGTAAGTATTCTTCCCATGTTCTTAAGTTCTTTCTAATGAATGCACGCAGGAGTGTTCCTAATGTCCTATTAACTACCTCAGTTTGCCCATCAGTTTGTGGATGACATGTAGTAGAAAACAATAGCTTAGTGCCTAGCTTAGACCAAAGTGTCTTCCAGAAGTAACTAAGGAACTTAGTGTCCCTATCAGAAACTATGGTTCTAGGCATGCCATGCAAACGTACAACCTCCTTAAAGAACAAGTTAGCTATATGTAATGCATCATCAGTCTTATGACATGCTATGAAATGTGCCATCTTAGAGAACCTATCAACAACAACAAAGATAGAATCCTTTCCAGTCCTAGTTCTAGGAAAACCAACAATAAAATCCATAGAGATGTCATTCCAGGGATGGTGTGGAATGGGCAAAGGAGTATACAAACCCTAATTTTGAACTTGGGACTTGGCATGCTTGCAAGTAGCACACCTTCCACAGATTCTCTCCACATCTCTCTTCATGTGCGGCCAATAGAAGTGATCCTGTAAAACTTTTAAGGTCTTGGCAATCCCAAAGTGTCCCATTAGACTGCCCCCATGGGATTCCCTGACAAAAAGATCTCTCAAAGAGCAATTAGGTACACACAATCTATTGTCATAAAAAAAATAGCCTTCCTTTCTAAAGTAGTGCTCTGAAGCAAACTTAGCACATGAAGCATAGGCTTCCTTGAAATCATGATCAGTATCATACATATCTTTTATCTGCTCAAACCCAAGCAACTTAGCATCTAAGGTGGTCAAGAGAACATACCTCCGAGATAGTGCATCAGCAACTACATTCTCCTTACCTTGTTTATATTTGATCACGTATGGAAAGGTCTCAATGAACTCAACCCACCTTGCGTGTCTCTTGCTAAGCTTACTCTGCCCTTTTAGATACTTTAGGGACTCATGATCAGTGTGTATGACAAACTCCTTGGGCCACAAGTAGTGTTGCCACGTTTGTAATGCCCTCACCAAGGCATAGAGCTCTTTGTCATAGGTTGCATAGTTGAGAGTGGCTCCTCCAAGCTTCTCACTGAAGTATGCAATGGGTTTCCTATCCTGCATCAACACGGCACCAATTCCAATTCCTGAGGCATCACATTCTATTTCAAAAGTTTTAGTAAAGTCAGGAAGCATAAGAAGAGGTGATTGAGTAAGCTTCTCTTTTAGGCTCTGGAAAGCCTTCTCTTGTGCTTCTCCCCACTTGAAACCAACATCCTTCTTTATAACTTCAGTTAAGGGAGCTGCAATGGTGCTAAAGTCCTTAACAAATCTCCTATAGAAGCCGGCAAGTCCATGGAAGCTCCTCACTTCTCCTACTGAGGTTGGACTCGGCCATTCCTTGATTGCCTTGATCTTCTCTTCATCAACCTTAACTCCATCTGCACTCACAACAAAGCCTAGGAAAACCAAGTTATCCGTGCAAAAGGTGCACTTCTTTAGGTTGGCATAAAGCTTCTCATTTCTTAAAACACTCAAGACAGCCTTAAGATGATCTAAATGCTCTTCTAGGTTCTTGCTATACACTAGGATGTCATCAAAGTATACTACAACCGAAATGCCTATGAATGATCTAAGCACATGATTCATTAACCTCATGAATGTACTAGGTGCATTGGTTAATCCAAATGGCATAACTAACCACTCATACAATCCATGTTTAGTTTTAAAGGCAGTCTTCCATTCATCTTCTTCTTTCATCCTAATCTGATGATAACCACTTTTTAAATCTATCTTAGAAAAGATGCAAGAACCATGTAATTCATCAAGCATATCATCAAGTCTAGGGATAGGGTGGCGATACTTCACTGTGATGTTGTTGATTGATCTACAATCAACACACATACGCCATGTACCATCCTTCTTAGGCACTAGGAGCACTGGTACAGCACATGGGCTCAAGCTCTCTCGGATATAGCCCTTCTCCATTAGTTCCTCTACTTGTCTTTGCAACTCCTTGGTCTCAACCGGATTGCTTCTGTATGCTGGACGGTTTGAAAGTGTAGATCCTGGCACAAAGTCTATCTGGTGCTCAATCCCTCTCAATGGTGGTAAACCAATGGGATTGTCCTCTGGAAATACATCTTGAAACTCCTATAAAAGAGAAACCATTTCACTCGGATACACCGGTGTAGGGTCAGTTAAGTTCAATAGAGTCTCTTTAACCACAAGTAATATAGCTGATTGTTTAGAGTTGAGAGTTCTTTTGATATCACCCATGTTTGCATAGAAGTTTGGCTGCTTAGTTCCAGCCAGTTTTAGATCAATCTCCTTCTTCTTTTGGAGTTGAACCTGATCTTGTTGCACTTCCTTGGGTGTCAAGGGAACCAGAGTAGTCTTCTTGCCCTTGAACAGAAAGGAATTCTTGTTGGTGAAGCCATCATGGATCACACGTCTATCTGATTGCCATGGTCTTCCAAGAAGTATGTGACCGGCTTGCATAGGCAACACATCACACAATACTTCATCTTCATATCTCCCAATGGCTAAGGGAATGAGAACTTGACTTGAAACCTTCATGATGCCTTCTTCATTCAGCCATTGCAACTTATAAGGTTTGGGATGCTTTTGAACCCTCAATCCCAACTTCTGGACCATTGTCTCACTCGCAGCATTCACACAACTTCCTCCATCTACAATGAGGCTGCACACTTTTCCTTGGACCAAACACCGGGTGTAGAAGAGGTTCTCACGCTGCTCTAGCTCCTCAGCCTTGTTTTGCAAGCTTAGAAGTCTTCTTGCTACTAAAAGCTTCCCCTGGACTGGTCCTTCTTCAAGCTCTTCCTCAGTGTCTTCTTTGTCAGACTCGGTGTTGTCTTCTCCTGAGGTGTACTCTCCATCTTCCCGTAAGAACATGACTCTCTTGTTGGTACACTCATTGGCATAGTGTCCTCTTCCTTGGCACTTGAAGCACTTGACATCACGAGCTCTGGAACTAGATGCCTCAACCTTGCCTTTGCCCTTGTAAAGAGCACTGATTGGTTTGGCCTCTTCTCTTGGATAGGACTTGTTGTCCTTCTGGACCGGATCACTAAGGAGAACAAGGAGAGTCTAGATGAGCCACATGAAGCCACATTGCATCAACAACTTGGTGATGATGCTCTAGCCATTCCTGAAGGTCCCATGACTCGTTCCAGAGTCAAGAAGCTTAAGGAGAATGTTGTTGGATTACTCACTTCACATCCACAACAAGCAAGTCTTGGACAAGGTCTGATCCGAGATGTCTTGATCACCATTCAAGCCATCTCTACATCAAACTGAGTTAGTGTCTAGGCAAGACATGGGGTGTGTGCTCTTTTCCTTGCTTTTGGTTTTGTCCCACGAGGTTTTCCAGGAGGAAGGTTTTTAACGAGGCCATCAACTTGTCTTCACATCACCTAAGTGCTATTCTCGGTCCAAGACTCAAAGAAGTTACATTTTTATTCCATTTTAAACTTATATTAAACTTAGACTATAGTTTTATTTCTTTCCTTTTCCTGATCATTGTCGAAACCCTAGAGGATTTGTCTCTGGTTTCTTATTTAAAGAGGCCTCAACACCCTCTTGTATTCATCCAGTCTTTTAATAAACAAGTTACATTCATCTTGACGGCTCTCTCTCTCTCTAAGAAGTGTGCCGAGTTCTGGTGTGTCATATCCAGAGACTTAAGGGTGGTTAGTTTGGTGTGTCATATCCAAATCATTCATCTAGGAGTATCATGAGATCATTCATCCCTCTTGTGTCACCATTCAATCCACACGCCTTGAAGAACTTGAGTCTCTGATTCGTTCTTGCAAGGATCTATCCATTCCCATCAACCAAAGAGCATCCTAGGGACGCATCAAGTTTAGAGAAAAATAAGATGAAGAACACTGAAGAACAAAGGTGAGAGAGAGAGTTTGAATCGTGAGAATAGAGGAGAGAGGAGAGAGTGATGTTTGTAGACAAGAGAATAGGAAGGAGTTCTTTTCCTTGCTTCTGAATAAGCTGAGTACACGAGATATATAGGCAAATTGCCTTCAGTACTAAACTGAATAAACAAAAGGAATGAATATAATAATGTGGCTCTGGTCGAGGCTCTGAAGAGAGAAAGGGACAGGTGCTGAACGGTCTGGTTGCAAGTGGGTGCAGCTGCACATGTGACTTTTACTATAAACAACTCGCCCTTGTCTTCTTGCTTCCTCCCGGTTCTCTCCTATTTTGAATATTCAAACTTGGCGAGTTCAGCTTTGTTTTTCCTTGCCTCTCAAGTCTCTTCTTGGTCTCTGATGCATGACTTGTGTATCAAGTCATTCCGTACATGTGTACGGACTGACCTCTCTCCCAAGTAAGCTCATCTTCTTCATCTCTTTGTCTTGTTTATTTCCTAAGGTCAATACTCCCCCTCAAGCTTGATCCAATGCAATGATCAAGCTTGGAAACCATGAAGACTCCCTCATTAAAACCTTAGTATGCAAAACCCTGTTTGGGACAAAAACATACTAAGGAAAAAGAGTAGAATCCCCATGGTTAAGGAGATCATGCCTTGGTGATGTCCATGAGTCCAAGTTTGGGATAGATGGACTCACACACCTTGGTGCTTGTGGCTTTAGTGAAGATGTCAGCCAACTGATCTTCACTCCTTGTGTAGCATGGTAGGATGACTTCTTGGATCACCATCTGCCTCACCTTGTGGCAATCCACCTCAATGTGCTTTGTCCTCTCATGAAACACTGAGTTTGAGGCTATGTGTATGGCTGCCTGGTTATCACAATGCATTGTGATTGGAGAAGTGATCTCAATTCCTAGATCCTTGAGTAGACCTTTGATCCAAACCAGCTCGTTTGTAAGTTTCCTCATAGCTCTATATTCAGCTTCAGCACTTGAACATGATATTGACCTGAGTGTAGATATGGATATTGACCTGAAGAAATAAAGAAGATAAAGAGAAGAACATCTGTGTACATAGGCAAGTGACATAGTTGACTACATGCCTCAACTACATGTGAGCTGATATAGTCAACTACATGACATCAAGAGAAGAGAAGAACATCTGTGTACATAGGCAACTGATATAGTCAACTACATGCCTCAACTACATACGAGCTGATATAGTCGATTACATGCATCAACTACATAGGCAAGTGGGAAATCGTCCATTTGAAATTTAAAAGAGAGATCAGACCGTTCAGGAGCTTTCCCTTTCTCTGGTTCAGACCAGAATAGATTAATCCTATTCTTCTTGTCTCCTTTTGTCTATAAAATAATGTTGTATGGTTCCTAAATTATGTAAGGAAAAAGAATCCTTCCTACACTCTTTCTCTCGTTTACACTCTCTCTCTCTCTCTCAAACGAAATCACTCTCTCTCTCTCCTGTTCTTGCTTAATCACACTTTGCTCTTCACTATACTTACACATGAGACCACCTTTTGCTTCTTGCTTTTCCATGTGACCAGGTTACCTCCAATGAAGGTACAATAGCCAGTAGTTGATTTCCTATCATTCATGTCTCCTGCCCAATCAGCATCACAATATCCAACCACTTCTGTGTTGCCATTACATCCCATCCAAACACCTTGTCCAGGGGCTCCACTGAGGTATCTAAGAATTCTTTCCACCATCTTCCAGTGATGAACCTTTGGCACTTGCATATGCTGGCTCACCTGATTCACAGCAAAGCAAATATCAGGTCTAGTTATGGTTAGATAGATCAGCTTACCCACTAGTCTTCTGTACTGCTTTGGATCATCAAATGGTGTGTCTTCATACTCCCCCTCACGCAAGATCTTATAGGCGTCTTCCAATGGGGTCTTGGCTGGTTTTTCTCCAAGTATACCTGCTCCATTCAAGAGATCAAGTGTGTATTTTCTTTGAGATAAGAAGAGCCCTTCTTTAGATCGGCAAACTTCAATTCCAAGAAAATACTTTAGTTCACCTAAGTCCTTAATGTCAAACACAGATTTTAAGTACATTTTGGTAGATTGAATACCTTCTTTGTCACTCCCTGTGATGATGATATCATCAACATACACAAGGATGACAACTATACCTTGTTGGCTGGTAAGAGTGAATAGAGTATGGTCTGCCTCAGATCGACTGAACCCTTTACCATTTAGAGTAGTGCTTAGCTTGTGGTACCAGGCTCTTGGTGATTGTTTCAGCCCATAGATAGCTTTCCTGAGTCTCCACACATTTCCTGGTTTAACCATGCTTTCTAGACCAGGGGGAGGCCGCATGTATACTTCATCTTCTAGTTCTCCTTGAAGGAAAGCATTCTTCACATCCATTTGCCACAAGTCCCACTCCAAATTGGTTGCAAGTGAGAGGATGATTCTGATGGTGTGTAGTTTTGCCACTGGTGCAAATGTATCAAGATAATCTTCCCCATATGTTTGAGTGAATCCCCTTGCAACCAGTCTTGTCTTCTTTCTTTCTGGTTTTCCATTGGCTAGGTACTTGATGGTGAAGAGCAGCCTGCTTGTCACAGCTTTCTTGCCTTTTGGAAGTTCAGTTTCAAACCATGTATCATTCTTGATCATGGCATTGATCTCTTCTCCCACTGATTCTCTCCACCCATCTACTTCCATTGCCTCTTCATAGGTTTTGGGAATGTATTCTTGATCTAAGTTACTCATAAAGGTTTGATGCTCTTCTGGATACTGAGCCACTGAGCACATTGCTTGAGCTGGGTGTGCAACTGCATTGGCATTGAAATAAACTCTGGTGTGTTTCCAATGTTCTGGTCCATGTTTGATCCTAGTGCTTCTTCTCAATGGTTGCACCTGACTTCTTTCAGCTTCTTCGGTTTGAGCTTCTTCTTCATGAGGTTGGTCCTCCTGGTTTCCCTCTGCTCCATGTTGATCATGGCTCTCAGAACCCTCATGATGTTCTGCATCTTCTGGTTCTGGTTGGTTTCCCCCCTCATGATCAAGATGGGTTTCAGTTTCAGCTGGTATAGTTCTTGAATGAGGTGCTTCACTTGCCTCCTTTCTACCCTCAGGCTGTCCAATGCCAAGGTTTTCCAGGATTATCCTCAGATTGTTTGCTCTATCTGAGGGTGTGTTGGGGAGGTCTCTCAGGTTCTCCCAACTCTTCTCCTCATAGTACCCTTTAGATTCCACAAATTTCACATCTCTGGACACCATGACTCTTCTGGATTCTGGAACATAGCACTTGTAGCCTTTCTGATGAGCCGAGTATCCTATGAATATTGCCTTGACACTCTTGGGTTCTAGCTTGTTTCTTTGTTCTCCTGGAACTAAGACAAAGCACACACACCCAAACACACGCAAGTGATCAATGGATGGTTGAGTTTTGTTTAGTACCTGAAATGGGGAAAGATCTTGGAGAGTCCTTGTTGGTATTCTATTGATGAGATAGCATGCTGAGACCACAGCATCACTCCAAAACCTCTTTGGGACATTGGTGTGGAACATCATGCTCCTTGCAACCTCCATGAGATGTCTGTTCTTTCTCTCAGCCACACCATTTTGTTGTGGTGTGTATGGGCAACTGGTTTGGTGTATGATCCCATGCTTAGCTAGATGATTCTTGAATGCGTGGCTGGTATACTCTCCACCATTATCTGACCTGAAGATTTTAATCTTGGAATTGTAATGGTTAGTAATGTAGCTTTGAAAGTTCATAAACGCTTCTAATACCCTATCCTTAGATTGAATTAAGGTTACCCATGTGTATTTTGATTTTTCATCTATGAAGGTGACAAAGTATTTGTGGTTATCTCTAGATACACATGGGGCAGTCCACACATCCGAATGAACTAAATCAAAGCAATGCTCATAGATAGTTGTAGATTTTGGAAAAACAGACTTGCAATGTTTACCAAGGATACAAGCCTCACAACTATCATTTTTAAAGGAAACATTAGGCAACATCAATCCTAAGGCACGAGAGTGAGGGTGCCCTAATCTAGCATGCCACAATACATCAGAAGCTAAAGCAGGAACAGAACTAAAAGCACGAGATAAATCAGAGCTTAGTTTGGTGTCTTCAAGCAAATACAAGCCTTCCTTGCTCACACCTTGACCAAGCATCTTACTAGTCTCAATATCCTGAAATTGAACATCATTAGGACTGAAAATAACTTTGCAATTAAGGTCATTAGTGGCCTTTTTAACTGATAACAAGTTAGATGTAAAGGTAGGCATATAGAAAGCTTTAGACTCCTTATCAAATAGTTTTAGATTTCCTAAGCCTTCAATGGGTATTCTATCCCCATTTGCAATAACAACACTACCTATAGCAGGTTCTATATTGCTAATCAGACTAGAATCCCTAATCATATGATGAGAAGCCCCTGAATCAATAATCAAAGGTCTAGCAGTAGCATTAGCAGTCAATGATTTATTTAAAACTTCACTACTGATGTTACCAGAGTTAGCATTGAGAGCCTTGATGAGTGCCTCAATGTCAGACTTGCGTATGAAGGCATCATCCTGAGTTGGTTGAGAGGAAGCCCCCACTGCATAGGTAGTTGAGACCATGGCTCTTCCTTCTCCCTTGGAATGGTTAGGCTGACCATTTTGCTGGACAGTTTGTTGGGCAGCTTCATGAGCTCTGTGTTGGTTAAACCTTGAGGGTGGTCTAAGGTGAGGATGAAGGATCCAGCACTGGTTCTTCATGTGCCCAACCTTCTTGCAATGATCACAGGTAACTCGCCGGTTGTCTGACTTGAAGAAGGCCTTATTAGCTGAGGCTTCAGCCTTGTGAGCCATGTTCAAGTCACCTTTTCCACCAAAGAGTCCCACTGAGCCTTGCTCCTTTTGGATTTGAGCACACACCTCTTCAAGGGTAGGTAACTTGTCTGCCCTTAGCATATGTTTAATGAGATCATTATAGCCTGGGTTGAGAGTAAGGAGTAGTCCAAATACTTTGTCTTGCTCACGCCTCTCATTCAGAATGGTGACATCAGTAGTGCTTGGCCTCAGCATCTCCAGCTCTGCCCAGAGAGCTCTGAACTTACCAAAGTGTTGGTTAAAGTCCATGTCTTCCTGGTTCAGACAGTTGATAGCCTTCTTCACTTCAAAGACCCTACTAAGGTTTGATATGTTTCCATAAACCTTTTGTAGGGTGTCCCACAGCTCCTTTGCGGTTTCACAATAGGAGTATGCCTCCATTATTGGACCATCAAGTGAGCTCTGGATGATAGACAGCACCATGAGGTCCTCTTTGTTAACTTGAAGAGATGAAAATGAACAAAAGAGAGAGATGAGATGGAGGCAAAAATATTGACATCAAGAGAAGAGAAGAACATCTGTGTACATAGGCAAGTGACATAGTTGACTACATGTGAGCTGATATAGTCAACTACATGCCTCAACTACATACGAGCTGATATAGTCGACTACATGCATCGACTACATGCATCAACTACATAGGCAAGTGGGGAACTCGTCCAGCTGAGTTTTCTGAGGCAGATTTGAAGTTTAAAATAGAGATCAGACCGTTGGAAACAGCTTAGGCAAGTTGGGAATTAATTAGAATAAAAGTCACATGTGCATAAGAGGATGAGCCGGCTGTCACTTTCTCTCAACCAAACCGTGCCCATCTCTCTCTCCAGTCACTCTCTCTCCCTCTGGTCGAGATTCACCTTGGCTGCATCCTCCTGGCAGCATCAGAAACCCTACAATAATATTAGTTTAGTAAATTTGTACTTTAACAATAGTTTAATATGTTGCAAGTTGTAATCTGGCTATAAAGCCACTCCATCTGTATTCTGAAACCTCTAAGCAAAGAGGAGTTCTCTTTCTTCACTATTCTCTGGTTCTATACTCTCTTAGTCTCTCATTCTCTCTAATCTCTCTGGTTACACACGAACTCACCCTCTTTGATACTCAAGAACACTCTCATACTTTCATACTCTTCACTGCATTCTCTTTGATTCTCACTTAATCTCTTCATTCTCTTTCTCTTAGTTTCGACCATACTCTGTCTCTACACCACTCTCACACTCTGTTTTATCTATTCTCACATGGTATCAGAGCTCTCAAGCTCCTGAAAACCTTTATAGCTTCCGCAAATCTGTTTCTGTTCAATCATCTTTTTCAAACTCTGTTTTTTTGTTCCATCCTTGTATCCTCTGGTCCAAAGGTTTTCCAGGAGGGAAAAATCTCACCAGAACTCAAGATAAAGGAGGTCTTTAGTCTCTGGAACTCAAGAAAGCTTCAGCTCAGTCCAGCAAGCTTCTTCAAAGTCCAGATTCAATCTCAGTCTCTCGTAAACCAGTGGGTACTCTCTATTGTCCACTGGTCCAAAACTCTCCAAGATGGAGAAGACAAGAAGTATGGCGACTACAATGGTGATCCCTGTGGTGCTCAAAGGCTCAAACTACCTCCTCTGGTCCAGACTAGTGAAGACTGCCCTTGGAGGAAAAGGTTTGTGGAACCATTGTACACAAGCAGCTCCATCTAATCTTGAAGATGGAGGCAAATGGCAGCAAGGAGATCTCATGGTCCTGTTCATCCTCCAAAGCTCTCTTGAAGCTTCCATTATGGAGGCTTACTCTTACTGTGAAAGTGCTAAAGAGCTTTGGGAGACTCTCCACAAGGTTTATGGCAACTCATCCAACTTGAGCCGAGTGTATGAGCTCAAGAAGGCCATAAACAACCTGTCTCAGGAGGAGATGGAGTTTACTGACCACTTTGGAAAGTTCAGATCCCTTTGGGCTGAGCTTGATATGCTAAGACCATCTACAACAGACCCAAACATACTCAATGAAAGAAGAGAGCAAGACAAGGTGTTTGGGCTGCTCCTCACTCTTCATCCAGCATTCAATGATCTAGTGAAGCACATACTGAGGTCAGACAAGCTGCCATCTCTGGAAGAAGTGTGCTCCCAAATTCAAAAGGAACAAGGGTCACACGATTTGTTTGAAGGAAAGGAGTGTCTTTCCCATGCCAATCAAGCAGCTGCTTCTCCTCAGTCACCAAAGACTTATTACAAGAAGGAGGAGAGAAATAGAATCAGATGTGAGCACTGCAAACGAGATGGTCATACCAAGGAGAAGTGTTGGGACCTTCACCCACACCTCAAACCTTCTAAGTTCAGATGAACCATGGCCATGGAGGTTCAAGGAACTAGCTCAGGTTCTTTGGTTGTAAGTTAACCTCCTAAACTTCAATAAGAGCTTGTTTAATTGTTTTAAGTTGTATTCTGGTTTAGGAGTTTGCTAGCATGGTTATGTCTAGTTCCTGTCCTAGTTTAATTGTTTGTGTTTTGTCTGGTCTAGGCGAGTTGCTTAGCTCTTGTTTTGTGTCTTGTTGCATTGATAGAAGTCTTGGAGAGTTTCCTGATCTTATAATGCATTCATAAACGTTTAGGGTAAATAGATGAGTCATCTAGTCTCTGGTTTTGTCATTTGATCTTGTTACTGGTTAAAATGATCATAAAAATAGCCTAAATGCCTTGTAATTGATGAGTTATCATTCCTGTGCATTTAGTGAGTTGTTTGCTTGGATTTGAACTGAATGAGTTGTTTAGATTCAGTCCATTGCATCTTGTTAATAATTATGGATCAGACTTGGTGAGTTATCAAGCTCTGATCCTAATGTGTGGTCTAATTCTTGCTGGAGGTTGAGTGATGTTTCAGGTACACAAGAGGTGCTAGCTGTCTATCATCAATCCGAGACAAAGAAGAAGGCTTTGCCCATGTGTTCAGAGCCTACACATGATGTATATTCCTGTTTGATTCAGAGCCTACACATGATGTATATTCCTGACCATGGAGAGATCACTTGTGTGTAGAGAACCGGTTGATTTAAGCGCAGGCCATTTGGTTGTTGAGCTCCTGGTTCCAAGAGACACACAAGGAAGAGTTGTTCTAGGCAGTGGAGAGGAGATCAAGGGAGGAGGAACTGGTTGACTTAAGCGCAGCTGTTGGGGTGATGCTCTCCTGGTCCTAGCTCAGTCTTGCTCACTTCCAAGCTTGGTCCATCCCTATACTCTCTGGATCAAGCTTGAGGAGGGGTAATGAAGAAGCAATCCTGAAGATCCAGCCGCCACAAGCCATTGGCAAGCTGTGGAGTTCACACTTGCATCATAAACCAGATCAAAGAAGACTCAAGGAACTCACTGTCACTTCCAAGCTTGGTCCATCCCTATACTCTCTGGATCAAGCTTGAGGAGGGGTAAAGAAGAAGCAATCCTGAAGATCCAGCCGCCACAAGCCATTGGCAAGAAGTGGAGTTCACTCTTGCATCATTCTTCACCAGCCGGATCAAAGAAGCTATCATGAACTCATTGCAACCTTGCAAGCTTGGACCTTCACCTATTCTCGGTTCCAAGCTTGAGGGGGAGTGTGAATGAGCTTCCTATGATCTGAGAGATGTCTTACCAAGTGGGGACTCAAGTGGAGTTCACTCCCTACCATAATGATGAAAGGGAAGCACCTTAAACTCATCTCAAAACACTCATTGCTGTTCTTATGATTAAAATGTTATTGAGATTGTTGTGATTAGTGCATTACCTTGAGAACTGATGCACCTGTGGGATATTGTATCAGGTACCTTACTTGAGACTCAATGAAGCAAAGAACCGGTCCATCCTTACCTATCAAGATGGCGAGTAGTCAGAAGAGAGGGGGAGACACAAACCGGAGTCTAAGAAGAGTCCAAGGTGTTGGTGTGTGCAAGTGATGGAGTCCACGCTTGCACCACAAGTTAGGCCACGATCCAGAGCCTAAGGACTCCACCATGATAAATCTGAAGTTCCTTAGGCTCACTGGCCAATCCCTAGGCTTTGGAGAACTCTACTCTTTTCCTTGGTTGGTTTTATCCCTAAGGAGGGTTTTCTGGCCAAGGTTTTTAATGAGGGAGCTTCTTCAAGGTTCCAAGCTTGTCCAAGGATCTCCTATGGTCAAGCTTGAGGGGGAGTGTTAACTTGAAGAGATGAAAATGAACAAAAGAGAGAGATGAGATGGAGGCAAAAATATTGACATCAAGAGAAGAGAAGAACATCTGTGTACATAGGCAAGTGACATAGTTGACTACATGCCTCAACTACATGTGAGCTGATATAGTCAACTACATGCCTCAACTACATACGAGCTGATATAGTCGACTACATACGAGCTGATATAGTCGACTACATGCATCGACTACATGCATCAACTACATAGGCAAGTGGGGAACTCGTCCAGCTGAGTTTTCTGAGGCAGATTTGAAGTTTAAAATAGAGATCAGACCGTTGGAAACAGCTTAGGCAAGTTGGGAATTAATTAGAATAAAAGTCACATGTGCATAAGAGGATGAGCCGGCTGTCACTTTCTCTCAACCAAACCGTGCCCATCTCTCTCTCCTGTCACTCTCTCTCCCTCTGGTCGAGATTCACCTTGGCTGCATCCTCCTGGCAGCATCAGAAACCCTACAATAATATTAGTTTAGTAAATTTGTACTTTAACAATAGTTTAATATGTTGCAAGTTGTAATCTGGCTATAAAGCCACTCCATGTGTATTCTGAAACCTCTAAGCAAAGAGGAGTTCTCTTTCTTCACTATTCTCTGGTTCTATACTCTCTTAGTCTCTCATTCTCTCTAATCTCTCTGGTTACACACGAACTCACCCTCTTTGATACTCAAGAACACTCTCATACTTTCATACTCTTCACTGCATTCTCTTTGATTCTCACTTAATCTCTTCATTCTCTTTCTCTTAGTTTCGACCATACTCTGTCTCTACACCACTCTCACACTCTGTTTTATCTATTCTCACACTCTTGACTCCATTTTCCTTCATCTACCACCACAATCTCCTTGCCATCTTCTCCTTGGGCGGTTTGTCTTGGCGCCTCATCTGAAGTAATATGGGACCATAGACCTCTTCCACCAAGGGCATTCTTGATCAATCTTGACCAGAGAAGGTAGTTTACTCCCTTTAGAGTAACTGGAATCACCACTGCCTTGCTTTGTTCCATTTCTGAATGCTATTATCCAGCGGGTAAAAGGGTGTTCTTAAGAGAAAGGATTAGGTTTCTGATTATTGAAGTAGATGGGAACAAGGGAACAAGACAAGAGTAAGATAAACTCGCTTGTCTCAAGAAAAGGAGATGAAAGAGAGGTGAAGAACAGTTGATAAACTCGCAAGAACAGAGCTAATATCCACTGGATAAAAGGGTGTTCTTCAAGATAATCAAGAACTGATCGGTTGAAAAGATAGAGTGAGATGAGTAGAGCAACTTTGCGAAAGAGATTAATGTGGTTAGGAGCTTAGAGCTCTGATACCATGTAAGTTTAGAGAGAAATAAGATGAAGAACACTGAAGAACAAAGGTGAGAGAGAGAGTTTGAATCGTGAGAATAGAGGAGAGAGGAGAGAGTGATGTTTGTAGACAAGAGAATAGGAAGGAGTTCTTTTTCCTTGCTTCTGAATAAGCTGAGTACACGAGATATATAGGCAAATTGCCTTCAGTACTAAACTGAATAAACAAAAGGAATGAATATAATAATGTGGCTCTGGTCGAGGCTCTGAAGAGAGAAAGGGACAGGTGCTGAACGGTCTGGTTGCAAGTGGGTGCAGCTGCACATGTGACTTTTACTATAAACAACTCGCCCTTGTCTTCTTGCTTCCTCCCGGTTCTCTCCTATTTTGAATATTCAAACTTGGCGAGTTCAGCTTTGTTGTTCCTTGCCTCTCAAGTCTCTTCTTGGTCTCTGATGCATGACTTGTGTATCAAGTCATTCCGTACATGTGTACGGACTGACCTCTCTCCCAAGTAAGCTCATCTTCTTCATCTCTTTGTCTTGTTTATTTCCTAAGGTCAATATTGCTGGCTTCTATAGGAGATTTGTTAAGGACTTTAGCACCATTGCAGCTCCCTTAACTGAAGTTATAAAGAAGGATGTTGGATTCAAGTGGGGAGAAGCACAAGAGAAGGCTTTCCAGAGCCTAAAAGAGAAGCTTACTCAATCACCTCTTCTTATGCTTCCTGACTTTACTAAAACTTTTGAAATAGAATGTGATGCCTCAGGAATTGGAATTGGTGCCGTGTTGATGCAGGATAGGAAACCCATTGCATACTTCAGTGAGAAGCTTGGAGGAGCCACTCTCAACTATGCAACCTATGACAAAGAGCTCTATGCCTTGGTGAGGGCATTACAAACGTGGCAACACTACTTATGGCCCAAGGAGTTTGTCATACACACTGATCATGAGTCCCTCAAGTATCTAAAAGGGCAGAGTAAGCTTAGCAAGAGACACGCAAGGTGGGTTGAATTCATTGAGACCTTCCCATACGTGATCAAGTATAAACAAGGTAAGGAGAATGTAGTTGCTGATGCACTATCTCGGAGGTATGTTCTCTTGACCACCTTAGATGCTAAGTTGCTTGGGTTTGAGCAGATAAAAGATATGTATGATACTGATCATGATTTCAAGGAAGCCTATGCTTCATGTGCTAAGTTTGCTTCAGGGCATTACTTTAGAAAGGAAGGCTATTTGTTTTATGACAATAGATTGTGTGTACCTAATTGCTCTTTGAGAGATCTTTTTGTCAGGGAATCCCATGGGGGCAGTCTAATGGGACACTTTGGGATTGCCAAGACCTTGAAAGTTTTACAGGATCACTTCTATTGGCCGCACATGAAGAGAGATGTGGAGAGAATCTGTGGAAGGTGTGCTACTTGCAAGCATGCCAAGTCCCAAGTTCAAAATTAGGGTTTGTATACTCCTTTGCCCATTCCACACCATCCCTGGAATGACATCTCTATGGATTTTATTGTTGGTTTTCCTAGAACTAGGACTGGAAAGGATTCTATCTTTGTTGTTGTTGATAGGTTCTCTAAGATGGCACATTTCATAGCATGTCACAAGACTGATGATGCATTACATGTAGCTAACTTGTTCTTTAGGGAGGTTGTACGTTTGCATGGCATGCCTAGAACCATAGTTTCTGATAGGGACACTAAGTTCCTTAGTTACTTCTGGAAGACACTTTGGTCTAAGCTAGGCACTAAGCTATTGTTTTCTACTACATGTCATCCACAAACTGATGGGCAAACTGAGGTAGTTAATAGGACTTTAGGAACACTCCTGCGTGCATTCATTAGAAAGAACTTAAGGACATGGGAAGAGTACTTACCACATTGTGAATTTGCATACAATCATGCTATGCATTCTGCTTCTAAGTATTCTCCTTTTGAAATTGTTTATGGGTTCAATCCCACCTCTCCTTTGGATCTAATGCCTTTACCTGAGTGTGAAAGGATAAGTCTAGATGGCAAGAAGAAAGCCGAGTTGGTTCAACAGATTCATGAGAAGGCTAGACAGAACATTGAGCAGAAGACCAAGCTTTATGAGAAGCAAGCTAACAAGGGGAGACGTGTGAGGACCTTTGAAGTTGGTGACCAAGTATGGTTGCACCTGAGGAAGGATAGGTTCCCCAACGAGAGGAAGTCCAAGCTGATGCCAAGGGTTGATGGACCCTTTGAGATCATCCAAAGATCAATGACAATGCCTACAAGCTTGATCTCCAAGGTAAGTATGATGTATCAAATAGCTTCAATGTCACTGAATTGGCTCCTTTTGCTGTAGATGAACCTGATTTGAGGACAAAGCCTTTTCAAGAGGGAGGGGATAATGTGATCATGGACCGGATCACTAAGGAGGACAAGGAGAGTCTAGATGAGCCACATGAAGCCACATTGCACCAACCACTTGGTGATGATGCTCTAGCCATTCCTGAAGGTCCCATGACTCGTTCCAGAGTCAAGAAGCTTAAGGAGAATGTTGTTGGATTACTCACTTCACATCCACAACAAGCAAGTCTTGGAAAAGGTCTGATCCGAGATGTCTTGATCACCATTCAAGCCATCTCTACATCAAACTGAGTTAGTGTCTAGGCAAGACATGGGGTGTGTGCTCTTTTCCTTGCTTTTGGTTTTGTCCCACGAGGTTTTCCAGGAGGAAGGTTTTTAACGAGGCCACAACTTGTCTTCACATCACTTAGGCTCTATTCTCGGTCCAAGGCTACATGAAGTTCCATTTTTATTTCATTTTAAACTTATGTTAAACTTAGACTATAGTTTTATTTCTTTCCTTTTTTGGTTCATTGTCGAAACCCTAGAGAGTATGTTCTCTGGTTTCTTATTTAAAGGGTTCTCGACACCCTCTAGAAAGTGTGCCGAGTTCTGGTGTGTCATATCCAGAGACTTAAGGGTGTTTAGTTGATGTGTCCCTAGGATGCTCTTTGGTTGATGGGATGATGGATAGATCCTTGCAAGAACGAATCAGAGACTCAATTCCTTCAAGGCGTGTGGATTGAATGGTGACGCAAGAGGGATGGATGATCTCTTGATACTCCTAGATGAATAACTTGGATATGACACACCAAACTAAACACCCTTAGGTCTCTGGATACTACACACCAGAACTCGACACCTTCTAGAGAGAGAGAGCCGACAAGAATGAATGATACTTGTTATTAAAAGGTTGGATGATTACAAGAGGGTGTAGAGAACCCTTTAAATAAGAAACCAGAGACAAATCCTCTAGGGTTTCGACATTAAGCAAGAAAAGGAAAGAAAGGAAACTATAGTCTAAATTTAACTTAAGCTTAAAATGAAATAAAAATGTAACTTCTTTGAGTCTTGGACCGAGATAGGACTTAGGTGATGTGTAGACAAGTTTTGGCCTCATTAAAAACCTTCCTCCTGGAAAACCTCGTGGGACAAAACCAAAAGCAAGGAAAAGAGCACGCACCCCATGTCTTGCCTAGACACTAACTCAGTTTGATGTAGAGATGGCTTGAATGGTGATCAAGACATCTCGGATCAGACCTTGTCCAAGACCTTCTTGTTGTGGATGTGAAGTGAGTAATCCAACAACATTCTCCTTAAGCTTCTTGACTCTGGAACGAGTCATGGGACCTTCAGGAATGGCTAGAGCATCATCACCAAGTTGTTGATGCAATGTGGCTTCATGTGGCTCATCTAGACTCTCCTTGTTCTCCTTAGTGATCCGGTCCATGATCACACCAAATGCACTCTTAAATGTTGCATCCTCAAGCTCTTCAGGTTCAGGTTCATGCTTCCACTCTTTGGTGCTTTCCATGATCACATCATCCCCTCCCTCTTCAAAAAGATTTGTCCTCAAATCTGTTTTACCTTGCAAGCCCCTTTGATAGGCATTGTTGCTGACTGGTTTGGATATGTAGAAGGCATTATTCCATTTAGTTCCTGATTCATTACTCAAACCTGATATATTGAAACAAAACAAGTTAGCACATGAAAGTTTATCAAAGAGTAATAATCTTATCCCAAATTGGTTTTTGCTCGGTTTTGGCTTGTGTGCTGCATCTGGTGGTGCTTCTTTGATGAGGATGAAGTCAGTGACGTCTTGGTGCTTATCCTGATCCAAATCAGGTGGCTTGAACCGCTTGTCTTCCACATGCTTGTTCTTTCTTCTTGTATGCTTCCATGCTTCATCATAACCTGCACATGGCTCCTTTGACAAAAACAAGTGCATCATATCTGTGTAATTGATAAAGGAACTCTTGAAAACATGATCACTTACCTTAGCATGCTCACCTGGTCGCCATATATAGGATTGAGATGTTTTAAACTCAGAAAGATTCAAAGATAGCCAATACAGGATCACCCGATTTGTAGAACCCATAACTCTTTCATCTGAGGAGGTTTGGACTTGATTCCAAATCGATGTGAGACCCTGATGAGTTAAGTTTCCATGGTAGTCGAGTTTGATGGTTAATTCCTTGTGGTTGTTGAGATATGACCCTCGGACTGTTCCTATTTCAAAGCTGGCGGCTAGACAGTTTCCAAGGTTTGATTGTTGCATCATCAACTTAGCCAACAACCCATTCTTGATACTCTGATCATTATCATAGCTTGTCTTTTCGAAAATGGTAGATCTCAAAACAGTTTGACCTGTACCCACAGCAAGCAAATCAGGCTTCATGTTTTTCTTTGAGTTTAGATAGTTACCCCGGGTTGGTTTCTTTGGAGATTGTTGTAGACTAAGTTCCTCTGGTGGTTTCTCTTTGATTTGAGAAGAAAACATGAGTTCTTCTCCTGCTCCAGTAATCACTTCACCATTGGCTCTAGTGAATTCTTCATCTCCAATTACATAATCCTTGCATTGGTACTGAAGTTGCTGCATATCTGGTGGCTTCCATATCTTGATATGGTCAAGATGCAAGTCTTTTTGATCAACTTCAAACTCCTTATGACCCCAACTTGTTCTAGCACGAACAGAGCACTCTCCAAGGGTGATAATCTTGTGGAAATATTCTCCAGGTCTCCACGAGTAGGTCTGTAACCTTCCAGCACAATCAGCTATAAGTTTCTCTTGGGAAAGATCCAAACCGACATGTTTTGCAAAACTAGCAATATCTTGATGATCAGGAGGCCATTTTCTGCGTTGTCTGGTTTGTTGGATCCGTGACTGAATTGGCTTCATTCTCCAGTTGGTTTCATAGTGAAACTCTTGCTGAGCTGAGACGTGCAACCCCTTATCTTCAGAGGATGAGAAATCTACAAAATCAAATGTTGGTGCAGCTGAACTCTTCTTAACCTGTTTGATCTTGTTCTTCTGATTCCAGACCTCTCCTCCAGGCTCAAATACAACATGTCTCATATCCAAGTCGTGTCTTGATAGTTCCACTTCTCTTTTCTTGTACCAAACAAAAGGAGTGAACAGAAAAGTACCTAAGAAGGTCCTTTGGAAATCACATGGATCAAAGACAATTAGTTGATTCATTCTACGAGCTCTCTGAGGTTCCCTGGGTGTCTTCTCTGCTACCATGTGTTGTTTTAAAGGGACCATGACGTTCTGAACAGGCTGCTCTCCTTTATGAAAGATATGGGAGGTTACTTTGTCTTGATCTTCTTGGATAGGCGCAACTGCTGCTGGTTCTTGATGCTGTGTTTCAGTGGATGGACGTGTTGTGTTGGTCCGTTTGATTTGTTTCTCCACATCCATCATTACTTGTAACAATGCCTCCTTATCCTTTTCACTGAATAAACAGAATTGTTTATCTTCTTTAAATGGCTTAGAGACTTCTTTCTCCTTGCTGTAACAGATTGGTTCCTTTCCATCAAGACTTTCAATCTTCTTCTCCCACTCAAGGTAGGCATCCGGATCAGCCTTGCCATGGAATGGGGGTATCTTGATCTTCAAACCAGCAAGCTCATCTCCCTGGTTCATCCTTCTCTTTTGGACACGCCTATGTCTTCTGGAGGATGAACTGAGGTGCTCATACTCATTGTCAGTCTCCTCATAACCTTCATGCTCTTGGCGAGTTGCATGAGTTCTCTCCTCTCTCCTCTCTCTTTCTCTCCTCTCTCTTTCTCTCCTAGTGATGTGATCATGGAAAGCACCAAAGAATGGAAGCATGAACCTGAACCTGAGGAGCTTGAGGATGCAACATTTAAGAGTGCATTTGATGTGATCATGGACCGGATCACTAAGGAGAACAAGGAGAGTCTAGATGAGCCACATGAAGCCACATTGCATCAACAACTTGGTGATGATGCTCTAGCCATTCCTAAAGGTCCCATGACTCGTTCCAGAGTCAAAAAAGCTTAAGGAGAATGTTGTTGGATTACTCACTTCACATCCACAACAACAAAGTCTTGGACAAGGTCTGATCCGAGATGTCTTGATCACCATTCAAGCCATCTCTACGTCAAGCTGAGTTAGTGTCTAGGCAAAACATGGGGTGTGTGCTCTTTTCCTTGCTTTTGGTTTTGTCCCACGAGGTTTTCCAGGAGGGAGGTTTTTAACGAGGCCACAACTTGTCTACACATCACCTAAGTCCTATCTCGGTCCAAGACTACATGAAGTTCCATTTTTATTTCATTCTAAACTTATGGTAAACTTAGACTATAGTTTTATTTCATTCCTTTTTTGGTTCATTGTCGAAACCCTAGAGGCATGTCTCTGGTTTCTTATTTAAAGAGGTCTCAACACCCTCTTGTAATCATCCAATCTTTTATTAAACAAGTTACATTCATCTTATACGGCTCTCTCTCTCTCTAAAAGAAGTGTGCCGAGTTCTGATGTGTCATATCCAGAGTCTAAGGGTGTTTAGTTTGATGTGTCATATCCAAATCATTCATCTAGGAGTATCAAGAGATCATTCATCCCTCTTGTGTCACCATTCAATCAACACGCCTTGAAGGACTTGAGTCTCTGATTCGTTCTTGCAAGGATCTATCCATTCCCATCAACCAAAGAGCATCCTAGGGACGCATCAAGTGGTATCAGAGCAACTTTGGTTGGGAAGTACTCGCTTTCTCTCTTTGCTTTTGTTTCTTGTTTGATTTCTTGTTTGCTTTTTATTATTGCATCCGTGTAGCATCTTTTGTTTTCGGTTGTGTTTTCTTGTTTCAATCCGTGAATCATCTTTGTCTTTTGAATAAGCAGTAGAACTCATCTAACTAGGGCTGCTCGTGACTGCATAAGTGTTTAGACAAGAATTTTTAAACTTTTCTTATTTGGTTTCATGCGAAAACCCTAGAGTGAGAAGAACCCTAGCCGCATGTTCATCTTAGTCGATCACTTTGTGCATTAGTTTAGCTTGTCTATCACCTTGAATAATCAGTAGAACTGATTTGTTTAGGGCTGCTCGTGTGCATAAGAGATTAGACAAGGAATTTTAAGACTTTCCTTTCTTGGTTTTTTTCGAAAACCCTAGAGAGAGAAGAACCCTAGCCGCATGTATCCCTTCTGTCCATCACTTTGTTCTTGTGTTTAACTTGTTCATCACCTAGAACACGAGCCTGATAAGCTTGTTAGGTTGCTAGAAAACCTTAGAAAAGATTAGGAAAAAGTTTAGAAGTTTTTCCTTTTTGCTTGAACCTTTTTCCTTTTCTAGCCGATTTCTCCTTTTTTGTTTTGTCTTGCAAGACAAGCTTGTTTGCTTTTCCTTTTTGCTTGTTTTCTTTTTCCTTTTTGCTTGTCTTGTTCCCTAGAAACCTTTTACTGGTTATTTTGGTTACCTTTGCGTGCAGGAAGCATGGAAGCCGAGTCTGAAGAAGAAGCTTCACTCGCCAGGAAGGACAAGTATCTCATGGAGGCTATGTCGGCTCAACTTAACCAAAACATGGTAGCAACCATGACTGAGATGATGAGGACCAACCTCAATGACATCAGGAGAGAGCTCAGAGAAGACATCAGGAGAACTACTAGCCAAGCACCAAACCGAGAGACTAGGAGAGAAAGAGAGAGGAGAGAGGAGAGACCTCATGCAACTCGCCAAGAACATGTTGGTTATGAGGAGACTGACAATGAGTATGAGCACCTCAGTTCATCCTCAAGAAGACATAGGCGTGTCCAACAGAGAAGGATGAACCAGGGAGATGAGCTTGCTGGTTTGAAGATCAAGATACCCCCATTCCATGGCAAAGCTGAGTGGAAGAAGAAGATTGAAAGCCTTGATGGAAAGGAACCAGTCTCTAAGCCATCTAAAGAAGATAAACAATTCTGTTTATTCAGTGAAGAGGTTAAGGAGGCATTGTTACAAGTAATGATGGATGTGGAGAAGCAAATCAAACGGACCAACACAACATGTCCATCCATTGAAACACAGCATCAAGAACCAGAACCGGTTGTGCCTACCCAAGAAGATCAAGACAAAGTAGCCTCACATATCTTTCATAAAGAAGAACAGCCTGTCCAGAATGTCATGGTCCCTTTAACACAACACATGGTAGCAGAGAAGACCCCCAAGGAACCTCAGGGAACTCGTAGAATGAATCAACTAATTGTCTTTGATCCATGTGACTTCCAAAGGACCTTCTTAGGTACTTTTCTGTTCACTCCTTTTGTTTGGTACAAGAAAAGAGAAGTGGAACTATCAAGACACGACTTGGATATGAGACATGTTGTATTTGAGCCTGGAGGAGAGGTCTTGAATCAGAAGAAACAAGATCAAACAGGTTAAGAAGAGTTCAGCTGCACCAACATTGGATTTTGTAGATTTTCTCATCCTTTGAAGATAAGGGGTTGCACGTCTCAGCTCAGGCAAGAGTTTCACTATGAAACCAACTGGAGAATGAAGCCAAATCAGTCACGGATCCAACAACCCAGACAACGCAGAAAAATGGCCTTCTGATCATCAAGATATTGCTAGTTTTGCAAAACATGCCGTTTGGATCTTTCCCAAGAGGAACTTATGTCTGATTGTGCTGGAAGGTTACAGACCTACTCGTGAGACCTGGAGATATTTCCACAAGCTTATCACCTTGGAGAGTGCTCTGTTCGTGCTAGAACAAGTTGGGGTCATAAGGAGTTTGAAGTTGACAAAAGGACTTGCATCTTGACCAAATCATGATATGGAAGCCCCCACCAGATTTACATCAACTTCAGTACCATGCCAAAGATTGTTGACATGAAGCAAATAATGAGAGGTCTAAGGTTAACACAACGAAAGGAGGCCACACGGCAGAGAGCAAGGGCAAGGACAAGTTTGGTAGAGTGATCAAGTTAACACTGGTCCGTCAAGTGATGAGTGTGACCTAGAGTTAACTTGCAAGGCAAGTGAATACTTGATCAGGAAGAGTAATTTAAAATCAACCAGAAATGGTGGAGAAAGTCGACACTGATTGGGGGGGGGGAAAAGGTAAACCTTGGAAGAGGATCACGTGAAGTGGGAAGGAGAGAGAGCCGTTGTGATGTGTCACTTTCACCATTGCTGGACGAGCCAGCTGACCAGATCCCTCTCCCATTTGTTTATTCTTTGACTTGTACTATCTCCCATTTGTTTATTGCTTTCCTTCTGTCTACATGTGCACGAGTTTCTCTTTAAATAGATTGTAATAGGTTCCAAATTAAGTTAAGGAAATATGTTCCTCTTTCATTCGATATCTCTCTCACTTTGAACTCTCTTCTCTCTCTCTCTCTCTCTCGGATTCTCTTAGTTTCCATCTCTCTTGTTCTTGATTTCCTACATAAATCTCCTCTATACTTTCATAAATCAACATGGTATCAGAGCAACAAAGCTCTTGAACCTACTCTTACTTCCGCAAACACTCTGATTTTACTTTCCTCCATCTTTTAAATCCTTCTCTCTCCTGTTCTTGTGTTCTTGGCGAGTGGAAGCAAAGATGGATAGCAACAACAGCCGAAATCTCAACATTCCTGTGACCTTAAAGGGAGTTAACTATCTCTTATGGGCCAGGATGGTGAAGATTGCCCTTGGAGGAAAAGGTTTATGGAGTCATGTCTCAACAGAAGCAGCTCCAAAACAAACTATCCAAGGAGAAGATGGAAAGGAGATAGTGGTAGCTGATGAAGACAAATGGAGTCAGGAAGATCTCATTGTGCTCACAGCTCTCCTTAGCTCCCTTGAACCAGCCATTATGGAGGCTTACTCATACTGTGAGACCACCAAGCAGCTGTGGGATACTCTCTACAAAGTGTATGGAAATGTCTCCAACCTTACTAGAGTTTTTGAAGTGAAAAGAGCTATCAATGCTCTCAGCCAAGGAGATGGGGAGTTTCAACCTCATTTTGGCAAGTACAGGTCTCTTTGGGCAGAGTTGGAGTTACTAAGGCCTCACACAACTGACCCTGCCACCCTCTTAACTAGGCGTGAAGAGGACAAAGTGTTTGGGCTTCTGCTCACTCTCAACCCATCTTATGGAAGCCTGATTAAGCACATCTTGAGAGCTGATAAGCTACCTGACCTGGATGAAGTTTGTGCTCAAATCCAGAAGGAGGAAGGCTCAGTGGGCTTATTTGGAAGTAAAGGGGACTTAACCATGGCTCACCAAGCTGAGGAAGCAGTAGCAAACAAGGCAGCTTACAAGCAAGATGAGAGGAAGGCCTTGATCTGTGACCATTGCAAGAAGAAAGGTCACATGAAAGACAAGTGCTGGATTCTCCACCCTCACCTTAAGCCAAACAAGTTTAAGGAGCCACGCTTTCAGGATGCAAGAGCCCACCTCTCAACTGATGGAACTGACCCGCTGACTCCAAGCTCAATGTGCTCTAACAACAATGGTGGAGGAAGTGCAATGGCCTCTACATCAATGTACTCCACAGTAAGGACCAACCAGGACGAGATAACTCAGGAGATCTGACTTGGATGCTCTCATCAAGGCCTTGAAAGACAACTCTGGTATACCTAAAAACTCTTGGATTCTCACACAATGCTTGTCACACTGCTGAGAGTTCTCAAAACATTTTTAAAAATACTAGACCATTGATTATTGACTCTGGTGCTTCTCACCACATGATTTAGTGATTCTAGTTTAATTAAAAATGTTGAACCCAGCACTAGGAAATGTGATGATAGCAAATGGTGATAAAATTCCTATAAGAGGTATAGGTGAATTAAAATTGTTTGATAAAGTATCTAAGGCATTCTACATGCCCACCTTTGCTTCAAACCTTGTTTCTGTTAAAAAGGCCACCAATGATTTAAAATTGCTATGTTACATTCACTCCTAATGAAGTTTATTTTCCAGGATATTGAGTCAAGTAAGTTGCTTGGCAAGGGTGTAACCAAGGGAGACTTGTATTTGCTTGAGGACACTCGGCCAACTTCTGATTTATCTTGCTTATTTCAATTCTGTTTCTCAATTCCCTAAAGATGTAATATGGCATGCTAGACTAGGACATCCTCATTCTCGCGCCTTG